>CANXYI011118559.1:0-12978 GCA_948208565.1 Hura crepitans | reverse complement strand
CATCACATGCCCATGCCCTTTCTAAAGTTTAAGAGACAAAGGCAATCATAATGCCATCCCTATATGTTTTTGAAAAAACTTCTAACTCTTAGTTGGAATTTTCATCAATTAAAAGAGGTGGAACCTATGTGTCCAACACATATCTGTCTTCTCACTTCTGAGAACTATTCTCAGATTTTAGAGTCATTTCAATCAATATTAGAGTAAATTCAATTTGGAATGCATTATGGTAGTGATGCTATATGTGAAAAATGAAAGCATCTTAAAGTATAATCATGTGTATGTATGTAACAATATCAAGGTCTTTTAAAATTGTGCATTACTCCCACTATTTTATTATAAACCAATAACCCTCACTAATTGTTCTAAGAAAGCCCATTGGAAGCTCTCCTAGTGGGTCAGTATCCATTTTGGTTAAGGTCAAAGCCTTGAGTATGCTTAACAAGCCTAACCATTAACTAAATGGTAGGCATTATATGCCAATTGCATCATATGCAACTACTGATCATTGGATCACCAACACTTATGTATCATATACATATTTCCCTAATCTTGCCTCATGGTTATTAGCCTTGAGTATACTCCATAAAATAATAATCATGCTAAGATAGACCCATTAACATGAATTAAACATATCAAATGTAGCATAGGCTTGACTATGCTCAACAACCTAATACTAAAGAGAACTCTAGTTTAACTCATATTAATGGAAGGCTTGCAAGTCTTATATTATTGAGGGATTTCTTTCAATTAAGTCTCATCAAGGTTGCATACTTTGGTATGGTCACGCAATAGGATTTCACATGCTTTGATATGCATATGCATCTTTAATCTCATTAAATCATACATATGCTATTTAATCACATTAAATATATATGACCTAGCTATAAACTTTTACTACATTAATTTCCTTGAGCTAAAGGAAACAAAAGTTAGGCCAAACCCTAGGTAGTTATTGAAGAGATTAAGATATTTTTATCGGGGATGAGAGTGGTTAGTGGAGTTGCCACCTGGCCTCTACACTAGGAACTCTGATCTTTTGCACCAGAAGGTTCGATATTTTAGATCTTATTTATGTCCCAATAATATGTTTTCCATGTATATTGTAATGTTTATCAATCCCTTATCATTCGAGCATACGTCATTCTTAATTTAAATTGCATCACCTTTGCATGTATGGAAGTAAATTGCAACATTTAAATAATACAATAGTGTATATTATACATCTAGAAAATAGGACATGCATTAAGTGTTAATTGACCTGACAGCTACCTATAATTCCATAGGAATTGGCAATAATTGCCTAACTCCCATCTCTAAGAGATTGGTTTTTATTAAAATACATTTGTTTGTGACTTTTGATTAAGGAAGTACAAATCTATTTTTTTAAAAAACACTAATTAATTATATAAAAAACCATTTTAATGTGAAGATTAGGTTTTAGCGTGTAAAATGAGTTACTTACTAGCTATTACAACCCCAAAATAAGCAATGAAGTATAAATAGTACAAAACTAAAGAGATAAATTATGGTTCTAAAATGGTCCTACTTCTACATCACTAAGTCCATGCGGGTATCAAAGAGATATATCATTAGTTTGTGTGGACTTTTACCATGGGAGGATTAAGTCCGTTCCCTCTTCCATCCATCCAAAGACATAGTTGATAACTCAGGAAACACCAAAGCAAGA
The DNA here is from genome assembly GCA_948208565.1 of Hura crepitans. Taxonomy (NCBI): domain Eukaryota; kingdom Viridiplantae; phylum Streptophyta; class Magnoliopsida; order Malpighiales; family Euphorbiaceae; genus Hura; species Hura crepitans. The sequence goes on along the minus strand of CANXYI011118559.1, from coordinate 11,288 downwards.
GAGATTAGATTATAATTATTGACAAATGATGAATAGAGTATGAACATTTTTTAGATAGATAAATCAAAGGTCATTAATTATACAAACAAAGCTTATGCTAGGGAATCATCATACAATGTACTACACATAGGTCCACGCGGACATACAACCTCTGAGATAGAGAGTTTGTGTAGACTACTTTCCCACTTTAGGCACACAATCACATGTTTTTGATATCAATATATAAACATGTTAATTCACACCAATTAACCAGTATTTAACATGGTATTATTAGGATAGGTAATCATGCTCACTAAGTATAAGTCCATGTAAACCAGGTTACCAAATTGACATAAATGAAATAAGGCTATGCTGGCTAACCTATATGCTTATATCTAAAGGCACTAAGTTTATATGGACTTAAACATGCATGTGATCAATTTTATGTAGTGAAATTAACATCATATAGCATGCTCAATATTAACTATAAGTATCAATGTTACATCCTATATATCAAATACAATTGGCCTACTCGTCATAAATAAGAGTGGGGATAACAAAGTATCACCTCACTCACAATTAATTTTAGAGATCATTAGCACATCAGAGACATCAAAGAATTCCTCAACATACCTTAGATATTACATTGACAAGGGATCTCTTTAAACACTAGCACAAAAGCCTTATGACTCAAGTGAAGATGGTTGAAATCTCTTCTAGGTCAAACTTACACTCTTTACTACTAGAATATGTATGATTGTGATTCTTTTTTTAGCATATAAAGCTTCTTAAGCGAATTGAACCCCTTCTCTATTGGTGTAGAGAAGTATTTATACTTATTCTTTAGGTTTTTTTTCCTTTTTCTTTCGAAAGGGAGTACTAATCCTTAAAGGACTTTGACTCCTAGACTGAACAAGCAGTATTTCCATTCGAAGTTCCTTTCCCGATGGTAAGTCCATACGGACTAGGATTTTTGGCATGATGTCCATGATCCTTATGGGTTAGGCTCTGGCCTATTCCTATAGTTAGTTCGTATGGAAATCATTAGTAGGTCTGTGCAGACCTTCGTCTTGATGGCTTTGTACTAGGCTTTAGAGTTTATCTTTAGCTATCATCATAGGACAAAGTGAGGTGTCTACAGTTGCCCCCACTTTGGTGTGTGCTATGTGTCAATAGTACATAGCAAAGTATTTAAGTTAGGGATACTTACCTTTCAACCTATTCCACTCATGCCATTGCTGAGCGTGCATTGACTTTAACATTGGTTATGGATAAGCTTATGAAGCATAAACCTTAAAAGATGGTGGATTGGCTTGTGAAGATAAACCTGAAGATGATGGATTGAACTTTGGTATTGATCCTTGAGATGATGGATTGAACTTTGGTGTTGATCCTTAAGATGATGGATTGAACTATGGTGTTAATCCTTAAGATAAAGGATTGAAATTTAGTGTTAATCCTTGATATGTATTGAGATTTTGAATTGAGTCTACAAAAAAGAAATAAAATGTTAGTTTTGTTGAAAAGAGAGAAAACTTTAACCTTTTAGAGGCATTTCTCCTCCTTTTTGGCTTTTTTAGATTTTAGTGGCCTAAGTTCCGTATGAACTTAAGAGATCTTTTTGGTTTATGTGGATCAATCTTCATTGGAGTCCATGTAGACTTGTGCTTAACTCTTATGGATTATTAGTGATGATGTCCGTACAGACTTAACGGAGATAGAGTCCGTGCAAACTTTTATTGCAAAAATCCGTGCAGACTTATTGCATCAATGAGATAACCATCCCTTTTCTCCTTTATTTCTCATTTCTGTCCTTTCCAGTCTTTTTCCTTACTCTTTATTCTCTCAAATGAGCATCTCAACCATGGCTTCTTAAGTTGGCAATGCCTCTGATTCGTCTTCTTCAAACAGTGAAGAAATGCCCACGGTGATCCTTCTTCCTCTGGTGGCTAGATTTGAAGCCTCTCCTTCTTCCTTAAAGGATATCTCTATGCCAACCCTAGTTGGTTTCATCCCCTCCATCACTGTCAATAGATCGAGAAATGCCACACCTATCAGTGGGGTGGCTTTTGGTGACCCAACTCCAATTTAGTAGATTTAGCGCATCATGCTTGCTTCGAGGTGTATCCACAAGTTCGCTTTTCATCCCTTGTGTGTTTTTTATTCATTTTTTTAAGTTTCCTTATGTTTTCCTATTTTAAGAGATCTCTATTGTGATAAGCTCATGCGGACTAATTAAGCTAGGGCATATCAAGTACGTTCGAACTTAGGTCTCTAGGAATATTAGTTTATGTAGACTTAGGATTTATCTTTGTTTCCAGAACTCATCATGTGGTAATGCTAGATACTTCATCTTGTGAAGTCTATGCAGACTTGTTGTTGACTCTTTTTGACTTTGTTGATAACCCTTGCAGACTTGTATTTGACCTTTTTGACTCTATTGATAGTCCACACAAACTTATGCATCTCTTATATTATGGTTCTTGCAAACTTATCTTGCTTGCTTTTCTATGGTCTTTACGGACTTTTGTTTTGAAATTTCAGTCTGTGCGGACTTTTATTCTAAAATTTTGGTTCATGCAAACTTTTATTGACCCCAGATTTGTTTCTTTTATAGACATGTCTTAAGTATGGAGGTACCTTGTCTCGGCCCCAACAATGGTACTCCACCATGCCCGTAGTGGTAAAGAACAGGGTGCGTTGGACTAATTTTTAAACCTTTCTTGATCATCTTGTAGGTGGAGATTTCTGTTATGACCTATAAGCCTTGCAATCATTGCTGGATAGGTGGATGGATACCACTCATACTTTTCATATACCTTTTAGTGAGATGATGATTACACCCTTCAACTAGGCATTTATTACTAGAGCTTCCTATACCAGTCGTGCCATCGCCTTTGATGCTTGTTAACAACACCCATCCTTATGGCTATCAGAGGTGAAGGAGCTGTTAGGGTTCGTTCCTCAAGATAGGACTAGCAGTATCCATTGCACTAACCTACAAGAGAGATGGGGAGAGGAGTCTCCCTCGAGTGACTTATAGTTAGATCAATACATTCATTGTTTTGTGCTATACTTGTTGGGCACCACCTTGTTTGCTAATGCCAATGGCACCATAAGTTAGAGTTTTCTCTCGATTTTAAAAGAGGTTGATAAGATGGGGAGCTAGAATTGGTGCTGCTCATCCTTGGGATGGATGTTCTGGAGTCTCGATATGGCTATACGGACTCAAAAGAGATGTAGGGCTTCATGTATGGCATCTTGGTAGGCCAAATCTCCTTTTTTCTCTTTAAGATTTTATTGGTTATCTTGTTTCTTGTTATCTATAGGTTTGGGCTTATGAGCTTCATTTGTTAGATTATCCTTGCATGCTAGATGTGCCCCGCTGGTATCTAGTGGTCGATAGGTAGGTCTAACCTACCTCTGGTCTATGCAACACAGCCTCTTTGATGTAACATCACTAGGATCTTAGCTTGCGTGTATGGATAGACATGAGTATTTCTTACATAGAAAAAGGATCTATGTTAGTGTTTTTTCACATGTTACTAACACTTACCTGTACAGGTTGATTTGGCATGGTAGGTCTTTCCCATCAATGAGTTGCCTCCCCCACTGTGCTTTATTCGGGGTTTGTCCTTTCATCATCTATTGTTGACCACTCTAAAATTTTACTATTGGTTTTTAGGAGAGAGAGTGGTTAGTTGGCACTTAGGTCCCGATGTCTAGCTCATCCCCTTAAACCCTTCTGATTCCATGTTATTCGAGAGGTACATTGATGATTTAGAATTCATGCAAGGGATGGCTATCAGGGTCCCTAAGGCCACCCTAATAGAAGATGGTGATGAGGGTTATGCTTCTTGGGCTGTGACTCACTTGCTTCCTTGGGTTTCTTATACTTCTGGACCTCTTCCTCCCCAAGTAAGATTCTTGTGTTTTGATTCCCTTTTTGTGACATTTTTCTAACTTGTATTTATGGTGTTGCAGCCCGCTACTGCCCCTGGGGCTGGCCCATCATCTTCAAGAAAGTGATAAAGGACTGCACCTAGCTCCTCAGGTTCTCAATTCTTACCTCCACCTGCTCATGATAGAGCTTTAGGACCATCTATTGGTCTGACATCTTTACCTGGCGAAGTGGTAAGGATGCTAGTGGATATGCCTGAATTAAGCTATATGCACTATGGCGTCAATGGAGAGCTTTCTCCTACCAAGCTTCACATTAAAGAGAGTTGCCCCATAGCCTTTGAGCTTGAGGATATAGTGTGGTAAGATCATTGATTTTATGGCTCACATCACTAGAATCTTCTTATTGCATGTGCCTTATACTTCTTTTTCTCTAATTAGGTGAAGAAAGCTCTAGTGGAAAGGACTGCCTGGGTTGTAGAGGCTTTCAGGAGGGCTATAATAGATGAGACTCAACTGCTGGCTATAAGTAGCTATTCCTATCATGGTGAATTTGGTGCATGTTGTGCATGTTATGTGTGTTATATGTATGCTGTGTATGTTATGTACATTGTATATGTTACCGATAAATGTACATTATACATGTCATGTATGTGTATGTATGTTACATGTTATGTATGTACCCATGTTATGCTACATTTGTCCTTCACTTTTCTTGCAAAATGAGCTATCAAGGCGGGTTGCTACCTACGCGAGGCTCAACTGAAGATTAGGGCTTACAAAGTTGCTGAGAAGCTAGTGATTTCTCCGAAGGATAAGGATATAGAAGAAAAGGATAGCTTTAATGGCTAGATTAGGGGGCAACCCCTCCTTTGCTTTTTTTTTTTTAGTTTTTGTATAGGGGCATGATGTGAGGCCTCCTTTCTTTTTAAGGATAGGATTCATTGTTTCCTATCTTCGTACTCTTGAACTTTGTTCATACAATTTAACCTTTTGCTTCTTATCGTTGGACTTTATTTGCTTTTGAATGCTTTATTTTCTTTTGTGCCTTTTATGTGAACCTATGGTGCTTTAGTTTATGTGGACCTAAAATAGTCATTCTGGTCTGGGCAAACTTGGTTAACTTAGTCTAGATAGACCCTACACAAATGTGGTCATGGACTTGGCATGATGACAATGTGGACCTCTGTTTCATAGTTCGTGCAGACTTGGACACCGTTTTCTAATTTTGTGTAGACCTCCTACCATGTTTTGGATTCCCATTCCTAATGGGAGAAGGAATGGAACCCCTTGGCCTATAAATGCCCTTTGTTCATTAGTTTTCTCATCTTATTCCATGTATCATGTTTCCCTTCTGCCAGGAGTTATCTAAGACCTTAGAATCTAAGGCCTCTTAGGCCTCTCCTATTCTTGCCTTTTTTTCTACTATTAAATTTTTGAGGAAAGTTCGGATTGACCTCGATTTCCTAAAGGCTACTGCACAACACTAGGATCTTGTGTTTCATATTTTCACCATTAGTGAATAAGAAATTTGTTAAACTTTAGAAGAGTTTACTGCTATTTTGGAATACAACATCACTCCTACTACCCCTTTAGCCTTGCTTTTATTTGAGGACTACTATCCTATGGACATTGTTATAGCTATAGGTTTTTCTCTAGCTATGGCTTACAAAATTGTGCCTGGGGTAGGCCTGATTTCTTTGCAAGTGGTCCTAAACCATGCCCATCGAATCTCTATCAACTTAGTGGAATGGGTGAAATGTATGTTGTTATACCTTCTTGAAAGCTAGTTCAATGGTACTTCTTGCAATAAATATTGTGATTTCAAGGTCCTTCACCTTTTTACTGCAATGTGTTCTAGCTGCAGCCATTTTCACATCTTTTTGGCTAAAACCATCCATGGTTTAGAAGCACTAACAAAAGGAGACATTGATTTTATAGCTGGGAGTACACTTCTCTTGCAAGTATATATAATTTTTATTATTATTATTATTATTATTATTATTATTATTATTATTATTATTATATGACCCTAACTTTTGCCTAGTATGGCTAACAATTTTTGTACTAGCGGGTCTGCCTAATTTTTGCTTAGGTGGTTTTTTACAGATTTTCCAACCTAACGGCCTCTTTTTTTTAGATTTGGCTGCAAGAGAAATTGAGGTTGATCATTCCTCCACTAGAAAAGACTTTAGGTGAAGTATGGCTCATGTCATCATTATGAGAGGAGGCCTACAATAATGTATAACTCCTTTGACCAGTGGCTTTCATGGCTGACACAGCTACTTCAGTGCAATAGAGATATCCTTGGCGGAAGATTAGCCATTTTACCCTATCTTGTCATGCAAGTTGTGTTCCCTTGATTGGGTTGAGACGTGCTACCTTTTACAATCCTTCACGCATCTTGCGATAATTCAGTTTAGTGTAAAGGATACCTACTGAGCCTCTGGGATTCCATGGTGGCCTTTTAACTCATCACTTTCTATGCTCTTTCCCTGATTTGTGGAAGCAATATGCCATCTTGAGGGACGTTCTTGATTATACAATCATTGTCATCAATTCAGATGAATCGTACAATGAGTGGAATTTAAGTGACACTAAAGACAATAGATCATTAGCACTGAAAAGGAAGACTGAAGATAATATTCCTAATTCTGAAAAGAAACAATGTATATAGAATTTAATTACTTATATGACCCTTTCCTAGATGGGAATTTGCATACCAATGATCAAAACTAAAGCATTTTTATCACCAACTACATTTAAGACTAAGCCTATTAATCTTAATGAATGTATTAATTTCCATTGATAGTACTATCATAACCAATCAGCCTTGAAAGGTTTTCTTGATTGGACATTTTCTCTCTAATCTCCTAACTTTTGCATGAAGTGCCTTGTTGGATTTTCACCATATCGAGGTGTCCTAACTTTTTGCCTAAATTGCTCTATTTAGGTTTTTAACTTAGAGGGCTCTCTTTTTTTTAAATAGAAGTACTTTTTCAGCCTATTTGTGTTGATTGGTTCTGAAAATTCATTGCCCTCCAAATCTAAAATCTTGACACTGCCATGCTTGAGCACCTTTTTAACCATGTAAAGACCTTTCCAATTAGCCTTGAACTTTCTCTTAGGATCAGACAATAATGATCTAACCTATTCAAGCACCAAATCACCTTTTTGTATGGTTCTAGGTTTGACCTTCTTATTGTAGGCTCTCACAATTCTCTTTTGGTATAATTGCATATGATAAAGGGCTTTAAGCTATTTTTCATCTATTAGCACTAGCTATTTGTATTTGCTTCTAACCCACTCTACTTTAGGTATGTTTGCTTTCAATACTACCCTTAATGAAGGTATCTCAACCTCGATTGGTAGCACCGCCTCTATGCCATACACTAGTGAATAAGGCATAGCTTGGGTAGATGTCCTGACCATTATTCTGTATCCCTATAATGCAAATGGTAACATATGTGTCCAATCCTTATAGGTGACTATCATCTTTTGAAGAATTTTCTTGACATTTTTATTAGCAGCTTCTACCGCTCTATTAGCTTGTGCTCGATATGGAGAGGACTTATGGTGTTGGATTCTGTAGTTCTATAGAAGTTATCTAGTCTCTCCCTAAAATTGTCTATAGTTCTGTAGAAGTTATCTAGTCTCTCCCTGAAATTGCACTCTATTATCTGAGATGATCTATTGCAGCAACTCATACCTGCAGATAATATTTCTTTTAATAAATTTTCCCATTTGTCTTACCCCAACTATTGAAAGATTTGGCCTCCTCCCATTTTGTGAAGTAATCGACTACCACTATTATGAACTTGTGTCCCTTAGCTATTGACGGCCTTATTCTCCAATTATGTTGATCCCTCATGTTGAGAAAGGCCATGGCAATGACAAACTAGTTAGGTCATTAGGGGGCAAATGGCTCAAATTCCCATATACTTGGCACTTATGGCACTTTTCACATAATCACAATAGTCTAATTCCATGGTTGACCAGTAATACCCCAGTCTCATGATTTTCTTTGCTAAATTCCTCCCATTCATATGAGGACCACATACCCCTTTGTGTACCTCCTGAAGTACTCTTTGGGATTCCATTTTGTCTATACATCTAAGTTGTATCTTATCCATTTGTCTCTTATACAACATGCCTTGGAATGAGATAAATTGAGTGGATAACTTTTAGAGTGCCTTTTTGTCTTTTTTAGCTGCATTCTTAGGGTACTATCCTATTTTTAGGTAGGTTTAGATATCATGGTACCATGGTAGTTCTTGATGAAGTTGTTCAGTGGCGGAGTTGACTATTCTAGTATAAGTGAGAAACCTTGTCTTACTAAAATAGATCAACCTAGACAAGTCTTTCTTAGTAATTTTTGACACCGACATCAAGTTGGATAGAGCATCTGTAACCTAGTTTTGTTCTCTAGGGATGTGGTGAAAGGTGCATTGATCGAATCCTTTAGTAAGGTCTGTGAGAATCCTAACATATTTGCTTAAGTTCTCATCTTTGACTTCTCAATCACCTCTTACCTATTGGATGACCAACATTGAGTCTCTATAGACATCAACCACTTTTACCCCCAACTGATACAGAGTTTCAAGACAATTGATGCATGCCTCATATTCGGCCATGTTATTGGTAGTTGAAAATTCTAGATTCCTTGCCAAGAATATATGTTCACCTTCTAGACTACTGACCAATGCTCTTGCGCTGGCTCCTTTTTGGTTGACAACCCCATTGAAAAACATTTTCCATCATTCCTTGGATATCGCCCCTAAGTGTTCATCTGGAAATTTGTATTCTTCTTATTTCTCTTTGATTGGGTGCTGAGCTAAGAATTTGGCTATAGCTCGGAATTTAATGGTCTTCTTGGTAATGTAAGAAATGTCAAAGTCCTAAAGAAGCAACATCCAACGTCCCATCTTTCCTACTAAAGATGGAGTGGATTGCAGATACTTAAGTGGGTCATGTCTTGCTACTACTTCTACTTTGTAAGATAAGAAATAGTGCTGCAATTTCTTTGATGCCCAGATTACTCCCAAACATATTTTCTCCACTTTCGTATATTTTTGTTCATATGGGAGCAGCTTCTTGCTTAGGTAATAAATTGCATTTTCTATTTTGGCTTCATCCGCTTGTGTGATTAGTGCTTTTATTGAGGATCCTTCCACTGCTAGGTATAAGATTAGAGGCCTACCAGGTTTCGAGGGTTTTAGAACTAGAGGATGAATTAGGTACTTCTTGATAAATTGGAATGCTTTCTCACAATCATCATTCCATTGCTTCAGTTGTCCTTTGTGCAGTAGGTTGAATATGGGTTCACAAATCATTATGAGTTTAGATATAAACCTACTAATGTACTAAATTTTACCTAGAAATCCCCTGACTTCTTTTTCAAATTATGGTGTAGGCATATCTAAGATGGCCTTTACCTTATCTAAGTTGACTTCGATCCTTTTCTTGCTCATAATGAACCCTAATAACTTTCTTGATGGGATGCCAAACACACACTTTTTGCGGTTAAGCCTCATGTTGAACTGGTATAGCCTCTAGAAGAACTTTTCTAGTGCTTCAAAATATCCTCCCTGTTCTACGGACTTTACCATCATGTCATCTACATATACCTCATCTTCTTTGTGTATCATGTCATGAAATAGATTGGTGGCCATTTATTCATAAGTAGCCCCCGTATTCTTTAACCCAAAAGGCATTACTTTGTAACAATATGTACCCCATATGTTATGAAGGCTGTCTTGCACTTAATTATCAATTTCATCAGGATTCATTATAACTGAAGAACCCATCAACGAATGAGTACATAGTAGCCATTACTACACTATTAACTAACACATCTATATGAGGAAAGGGAAAGTCATCTTTTAGACATGCCATGTTCAGGTCTCAGTAATCCACGCACATTTTGACCCTTCCGTCTTTCTTAGGCACTGGCACTATATTGGCAAGCCAAGTGGGGAAGACTATTTCCTCAATGAACTTAACCTCAAGCAATTTAACTACCTCATCTTTTACTTTCTTTGCCTATTCAGGTCTCATTCTTTTGAGCTTTTGCCATACTGAGATAGTGTGGCTATGCATTGGTATGGCATGTTCTATGATTTCTCTATCGATCCCCAGCATGTCATCATAATTTTAGGCAAAAATCCTTTCATTTTTCTTTAGTAATCTCTCAAAATTTTCTCTTTCTTTGACAGTAGTATATGCACAATTAATACATTCTTTGGTTATTCATTGGTTCTAAGATTAAAAGGATTAGTTTTAATGCAATTAATGTAAAAAATGCTCATGTAATGATCATACGGATGCATATTACTATCAGGAGAAAGATCACATAAGTAAGTAAATCCATTGTTCACTTTATTAGAAAAAATGATTGCTTGCCTCAAATAGGTCACAAAGATACAATTCATCAATAAATAAATCAAAATCCTCTAACTCAAGCACATCTCCCAAGATAACAGGGTAAACTTCTTTAGCAACTGGTAGCTTTGGGAACACTTCCTCTATCCACTAAACTTGGGTAAGATGTCTGGTTTCCCAATCCATAACATCGGTAAAGATCTCAAACCCTAGCTTGCAGCATCCTTTTATTATGGTAGGTTCTAGGGTCCTATCGTACTTAATGCCCTTTTGCTTGACAAAGTGATCTTTCAATGAAATGCCCTATCTCAGGATCCCCTTTTTGCTTAGATTATAGCCTAACCCCATGGTATCCTTCTAGGTGAATGGTTGTAGTCATTCGGTGATACCTTACAAGTTCTTCCCTAAATTAGCTCCTAGAAAGAAATCCATTTGCTTCATCATTTTGGACACAACTAGGTTTATGTAATCGTCATAAAATCCTGCAACATGGAATCCATTAAAAGGCTGATTGGGGATAGCCAAAGTGGAGACGGCATGATTGACTTCGGCCTTTATGGTAATGATTTTGCCTTCATGTGGAAATTTAATCATTTAATAAAGAGTCAAAGGAACTCCCCCTAGCTTATGGAACCAAGGCCTTCCAAACAGGACGGAGAAGGTAGTAGGTATGTCGATAACTGTGAACTTAACCTCATTAATAATTGGTCCCACTTGTACTATGAATAACCCTTCAGCTTACCTCCTAGTGTCATCATAGGCCTTTATAGTAATGCTAGAAGGTAATTAATCTTCTTCCTTTATCCCCAAACAAGCTAAGATCTTGGCAGGGCAAACACAAAGGGAAGAACCATCATCTACCATTGCACAACCTATTTTCTTCCCATTTATTTCAACTTTGATGAAGAGGGGTCAATTATACTCCCTTCCTTCTAAAGGCAATTTTGTGTCTAAAAATGTGATGAGGCCTGTATTGCCTATTTTCATTACTTCTACAAGTTCATTAGGTGTGGTGGTTGTGGAAATGG
>CANXYI011118478.1:0-12617 GCA_948208565.1 Hura crepitans | reverse complement strand
TTTGTTTGGCCCAAATAAGGCCTAATTCTCTTATACATAAAATAAGTCACTTTTTCCTTGAAAAATTCAAAAAAATATTTTCTATAAGTCCAAATATTCCCATTTAAATTGTAAAAATCCTCAATTACTGATGCTAAGGCCCACATAACATTTTGGCTCAAAATTCCTTCGGGAGCAAAAAGTCACTATTTATCACAGACTGAATTTAAACTTCAAAAATTCCTAAAATATTCTCTGTTGCTCAAAAAATTCTCATTCTAATTTTAAAATTCCTAATTTAATGAGATTAAGGTCCTTGAAAAATTTTAACTTAAAATTCCACTGTTGATTTTTCAGCACAATTCATGATCAGAATAAAATATTCACAAAAATGCCAGTTGATCTTAGAAAATTCTAATTCTTCCACCATCACACTCAATGGAATTTTTGAGGTTCAGAGTATGGTATTTTTGAGACAATCTGGACACATTTCAGGTCTCGAGCTGTCCTGACACGAAATCTTTTTATCTCTGAAAATATTAGTTTATGACCTAATATGAATTATTGATTTTGCTAAAATTTTTAATTCATTCATTTTCCCTAGTTTCAGGCTTGCCAAAGTTTTATGACCAATATATCAATTATTGGACTCAGAATGATGACCTATACCACGAGAAATATCATCCGGGTCCGTTCGATACTGTTCATAAGACTTTGACTTTTCGGGCGTTACAGGGTGTATATATAATATTATAAGATATGCTTCTACATTCATTCATATATTATAATATATATCTATAATGTGTATATATTTATGTAAAAATAAATTTTAATACAAGAAAATTTTCGTATAAAAATATTTTTTAATTGTATTTTTATTTAAATGTTGATTAATATAATATTTAGTTTGTAATTTTTATTTTAAAATATTTTAAACAATAGAATTAACTTTTATAATTTACATATTTTTAACATATTATTTATTTAAATTTTTTAGTAGTTAATAAAAATTATTGATTAACTAAATCAAAAAAACAGAAATCAATAAATCAGTTAACTGATATTAATAAACTGATTAACTGTTAATAATTTTTAAAAATTGATATTAATGGACCGATTTTATTTTTTTGCTCTAGTCCATGAACACCCCATTAATAAAGCACATATCATAAATCTATTTTATTTACTTTTAGTTTTTTTAATAGTTTTATTTGATTCTTCCTTCATGTAGATATTTTTCCCTTTGTGGATATTATAATACCCTTTATGGATCCTTTCGATCTTCCTTGATTTCAATGAGAAACGTTTTGTTATTATTTTTATAATCGGACTAGATTAAAGACTAGATACCAATTTATGGTTTGGAGTGTACATATCACCGAGTTACACATCGAAATGCTCCATCAACGCGATTGAAAGATATTACAAAATGTTATCATCATTCAAGTGATGTTTTTTATTATGTACTTCTTGGTTACTTTGATTGTCATATTATTTTTATCAAGATATACTTTTTTTATGAATGAAGATTCATGATTTTTATTTAAAAAATAGATACAAAAGTGTGCTAATTGCATTTTCATGTCCTAAAGTTTTCAATTTTTTATATTATATATGTATACTTTTATTTTATCATATAAATTATTTTCATATAAAAATTTATTAATTTTAATTTTTATATTAAATTTTTATTTGACAAAACCTACTATAATAATGATTAAATGTGAAAATAATAAAAATACACAAGACTAATTTTATAAAGTAAAAATATGGAGATTTAGTAATAAAAATGAAAAATATAAGTATTTTGAGATTTTTAAATACAAGTATTTGGAGATTTTTTTTAATATACCTACATCAAAAAAAAATTTATCGACACTTAGATTATCAATAAACAGAAGAAGATGCAAAATGACCCTTAAATTTGTTGATCATGGAACCGATAATTTTCACATATGACCATTGAACTTTTAACCCATATCTAAACTTCAATTAGTATCTCAAAACTCCCTCATCTTTGAGAATAGTATTTGAAAAATCCTTGGCACTAACTACTGCTAGTAAAAGTGCAAAAGTTGCATGTGGAATCCTTGAACTTTGTTTTGTATATCCATTTAATCCCTAAACTTTAGGTTGATCCAAAATTAGGTGAAAGTCATTAAACCTGATTCTCTAAAAGGACAAAAAGGCCTTGAAATATCTAGTGATTCTTGAAAAATACCTATAAAAAATGGGAGGATAAGCAGAGAGTTCAAACTATAATAATCAATCAGGGTTATTATCATTAAAATTTTTTTGAAGATGAAGTAAGTAGGCTCCTTGAGCACTATCATATCACAAAAAATTACTAAAAGCACACCAGAAACTATATAGGCTTTAACAAGTGAAGTGGAAAAATTAGTGAATAAAAGACTTAATATAGTAAAAAAAGAGCATAAGTTGAAAAAACCTGAGGAATCTAAAAGTGAGGATCTAGAAAAAACGGTGGAGAAATTAAGAAAAGAAAATATGGTACCTTTTATTTTATATCCTAAAAAGAAAGCTACCAATTTAGACAATTCCAATTTGGCTCAAGAATTTAGAAAATCTTTAGTTCTGGTAGATAAAGCTCTAATGCACATAGATGATAGAGCTTTTAATGAGCTTCTAGCTACAAAGAAAGCTTTATACAAACCAAACTATCCTCATAGGATAAAAGAGTAATTCATAACTAAGGAAAACCTGTTGATGCCAGTGATAAGTCTTGTAACTTTTTTCGATCTAGATTATGAAAAGAAAGCATCTCAAAGGATAAATGAGCGAGCTACTATGATTAGGTTTGCAATAAAGTCAAGTAGCTTTACCCCGAAACAAGTTTACAAACTTTGCAAAGCCATTATGGTAGGAAATGTGTAGAAGTATTGGACCATGTTAGCAGAAAACAACAAAATAACATATGAAATAGATAAAAAATTGCTAACAGATGGTATGATTGCTATAGTAATAGATGCCTTGAAAAGAGAATTTTGTGGGTTTTCAGTGTCAATAGAATCTCTAAATAAAAAGCAATCTCTAGTGGCTTTAACAATACTGCAAATTTGTGACATGTATTATTTTGAGAATTATGCATATGAATTCTAAAAATATTAGTACAATATCTATTTTGCAACTTAAAATTACATGTCAAAAATGTTTTTTTGCTAAGCTTTTAGAGCCATGGCCTGAAGTAGCCAAAACAACCTATCAACTTCTTCTAAATGAAGACAAAGTGGTAGATGGTCTAGGAGAAAAGATATAGGCGATGAAATATGCCATGGGAAAGGTGTGTATGGAGCTCCAAGTAAGATAAGATGCAAAGTATCTTCCTTATTTAAATAAGAGCTATTATTCTCAAATTAAATATGGTCTAGGAAGTTATGGATGTCCATTACAACTTGACAATCAATTGAGAAACTAGATATTCTTCTAACAAAAAATTAAAAGATGCAAAAAAGAAGAATATCGAGAAGAAGAAGAGATGATAGGAAAAGGTTGGATAAACCATCTAGGTTTATCAGGATAAAGACCAATTTTAGAGGGATGATATATGTAACGCCCATAAACCAAGATTTTATGAATAGTACTTTTTGGGGCCCTAGGGATGTTCCCTGCGGTGCGGGGCATTATTTAGAGTCTAATGACTGGCATATTTGCAATAAAACTTTGATGGATTTGAAAGTAGATAAAACGAATGAATTTACAAATTTAGCAGAATCAATAAATCATTTTGGGTCAAGAACTAGTGTATGCGGATATAAAATGAGGTGGTGTCGGGACAGCTCCGGAAAGTGCCCAGACGGACCTAAAAATATCATATCCTGAATCTTAAAAATTTCACTGAGTATGATGGAGAAGGAATTATAATTTTCTGAGGTTGTTTAATATTTTTTTGAATATTTTATTTTGACGGGTGAATAGTGTCAAAAAGTTCACTCTTGAATTTTGACTTAAAATTTTACGTGGACCTTAGTGACACTAAGTGAGGATTTTTAAAACTGGTTTGAATATTTTTGGAAGTCTAGAGAATATTTTATGAATTTCTGAAGTTTAAAATAACATAGGGTGAATAGTAACCCTAGCTCTCGAAGGAGTTTTGGGCTGAAATTTTAAGGGACCCCTAATGAATTTATTCAAGGAATTTTGAGACTAGAATTATGATTTTTGGAGACCTATGGAAATTATTTTGAATTTTCAAAGTTAAAGACAAAATTGGATTAATTTGAGGCGATCGACACATGGCACGATCATGACAATCCACTTTGCTTAAAGACTTAAGGGGACATATGTGTGGCATGGATGGTAGAAAAGAAGTCATCTTCCTCCCTAAATAAGAAAAGCCGAAGCTATTTCCCACTATTTTTCTTGCTCTTTCTCTCTCCTCCCATACCAAAAACCCATTAAATTTATGTGGTCCTGAACCTCCATGATCCCCTGAATCAATTACAAGTGATAGAATGAGAAAGGGATATCTAGATAATAAGTTTTGAGCATTTGATGAATAATGCCAAAATGATGTGTAAGTGTTTCTTTTTAAGGTTTCTTATTTTTTTTAGAGAGTATTTGAAGTTTAAAGGTTGTCCATGGAAAGAGATGTTAGTTTGGAGTTGTGTATAATTTTGTAGGATTTTTCAAAGGTTGGACCTAGCATGGAAGTTTGAGAAATGGTGGTTCAAGGTGGAGGAAAATGGATTCAAGGGTTCTGGAGTAGCTTCAGCATGACAGGGAGTCCACTATGAGTGAATTTAACTAAAACTTATCATGTATGTTAGGAAAAACATGATATTGAACTTTAGGTACTTGTATGGAAGTTCTAGTTGTATAGGTATTCATGTATGTGTGTATGTGTAATTCACATTTGGAGATGTAATTTCAGGAGATAAGATGTTAGGGATGTGTATTAGATGTGAAATGGATGTGTATGCATACGTTACACACATGACTAGGTGTATGTCATATATGCCATGTTATTGATATGTAGGTATGGCATGAAGGCATGTGGGAGTAAGATGGTACTATACTGTATGACATATGAGTATCATGGAATCAATAAGAAATGACATGGTTATGTGAAGAGGATTGATTGAGGTATGATGCATGAAGGATGGATGTGAGATGGATGTCTGAAAGCATGTAAGATAATTAATCAAAGTGGAAAATACTAGGTGGAAAGAAAAGGAAATTAATTAAGGATGGTTACAAAAGATTTTAGGGTTAAAATAATAAATTAATATGCTAATTTAAATGTAATGTTAAAGGAAATAAAATATTTTAGGATGTAAAGGATTGAGGTAAAAGGAAAAATGGAATGGGTGAAGAAGGTGGTGAGAAAAACCTTACTAAATAAATAGTAGTTCTTATGCAAAAAGACCTGTAACTATCCAAGAAACTACGATGACTTATAACTGTCCGAAAAATATGACCAAATAAAATAAAATAAAATCTATGTCTTTTTAAGTTGAATATAAATAGAATAAAAATATGGGAGATGGGAAAGGCCATTAGTAAGTCTAGCTAAACCAAAATGATTTAAAGAGCTGCTAAATTATTGAGAAGCTGAATGAATAAATTAAGAAATAAAGAGAGAAATTATTAATGTACAATAATGTATGGATAAAGTTTTAGGGAACCAAACTCTATAAATTAGATAAACCTCACAAGGAATCCCATAAAGAATATTGTGTAAATAAATAAATAAATTGTATAGGAAATAAATATTGTTAAAAAAATAGTAACAAAAAAGATGGGTGAATTATTAAATCGGAGAACCAAGTCATTGTATAGTTACACAAGAATTATGTAATGTAAAATACATGAAATATAATCTATTAGAACTCATGGAAATGAAGTAAAGTAAATATATATTGGCAATAGAGGAAATTAAGATTTATTATGAAAGAAGTAAAAGACATTTAAATGAAGTTAATGGACAAAGTGAAATGGGTAACTTGATGAAACTAACAAGATAGTAAATGGAATTTGACCGATAAGTGAACTAAGAATGACCATGAAGAATGAGACATTTTATTTTGCAAGCTTAATAATGAATTTAATGGCCTTAAAAGACAATGGAAAGGGGAATCTTGGGATAGATGGTTGCTGATACACTAGATAGGTTGACCAATCAACTAGGGATTAGCAGCTGCTAGAGGCTAGGTCTATGCGGATTTAGCCTGTGTATAGCGGGTGCTGCCACTGAGTATTACTTTGAGTTTGCACGCTCTGGGTATTGGGAGGCCTATGGCTGATCCTTGCTAGCCACTCATGGCTATTGGGAAGTCTGCGGACTGATCCCTACTACCCACTTATGGATATTGAGAGGTCCCACGAGGGCAGATCCTTACTATCCACCAGATTGTATGCTCTTGTTCTAATAATTGTATTAGGGTATTAGGAGGTCCCATAGGACTGATCCCTAGTATCTGCTTTTCAATATTAGGAGGTTCCTTGAAATTGATCCTTGTTATTAAGTGAAGGGTGTGTACAAACACTGAGGTCTATAATGTGGGCCACTATACAACTTTGTCTTTAATCCAATTCTCGAGCTGGTTGGTGCAGCAGCCGAGGTCTAAAATGGGGGCCTCTGCACATTGTGATCCTGTTATCCGGTAGTTGGGAGTTCTTCCCGAATTGTGGGGGTATAATTGAATTAATTAAAGAATTTGAATGGATTCAATTAATATTGATAAAAGAACTAGAAGCATAATTATTATGATTAGGGTAATTTCTAAGTAAACTAAACTCAAAGAGAAAATAAGCTATTAATAAAAATACTTAATAGCCTTACATAATTCTAGTAAGATCCATAATAAAAGTAACATGGTGATGAAATGACAATAGAATATGAAAGCATATGTGAAAGAATAGGCTATAGAAAGAATAAGGTAATTCTAAGGAAATAGATAGTGACTTATACGTCTAGATAGCAATTGGGACTGAATGATAGAGAGTAGATTGGGGACTAATAAGAGTAGATGAATAAGCTATACAAGTCTTGTAAATCAAATATAATAATAACTAGAGTTCGAAAATGTCAATATACACCATAATTAAGAATAATGATGAGGGAAAATAAATGAATCAAGGGATAATCATAACTAAAACTTAAATAGAGAGATTGGAATAAATAAATAGATGTTATTAGACATCCTTGTGTGCTTACATGTAGTAGCAATACATGGTATGCTTGGTTAAATTCACCACTGAGTACATACTCAGCGTATTTGGTGTCCGATACACAGGAGGTAGATTTGGGAAGATGCAATGCAAACAATCAACAGTGCAATCGATGACTATCTAGGTATGCTATTATCTGAGTAAATTATATGGTTTGGTAGCTAGAGGCACTCGTGTATGTTGTTATGGGTAATTGGGTGTTATGAGACTTAGTAGCTAGCACAGTAACCTATAATAATGAGAGACGAGCTCCTCATGTAATAGTAGCCAAAGTTGATATTTGATTGCAAGGTCAGGCATGTGAGTGTCATATGCCTAATAAATTTACCTTATATCACTGGAACTTGTTATAGAAATTCTAGACTAAATGGGACAAACCTAAGTAAGAGTTAAATGAAAGGCCCCTGAGGAAATCCAAAAATGGGTGACCTCACGGGAAGTAGCACACTTTGCCTGTTTTCTTTAGAAATAGGCAGGGGGTGTTACATTTAATGGTATCAGAGTGGGTTTAGGCAATTCTGGATAGTAATGCATGAGTGCCTTAGGAATGTTAGGATAGGGACAGTTGCTACACTACTAGTAAATGAGGATTGTTAATATGAATTGATGAAATAACTATGTAGACTCCTTGAAGAGGGAAATAATGGGCTAAAGTGAATGGTGTTATGATCTTGTAGGATCCTTGTCCTCTTAAATTGAGGTTGTTGATGTTGCATATGATGCCATGAATGGGCAACAAGGCTTTAATAGAGGAATATTAGGCTCTGTGAAGGGTAAGAGAGATGATATGGTTAATTAAACAGACAGAGGATAAAAGTATATAGAAGAAAGAAGTATAGTGCTCTTGTGGATTGCATTATGATTGTAAAACAAATATAAGATGGTTATCAAGTAAATAAGGTCCCTGATAAGAAGGGAAAGATGGAAACTAGCTAAGTATTAGGAATGAAAAAAAAATCTATAAGAAGTTAAGAGAAGTTAAGATGCCTCCTAGAACTAGGGTATCAATTGGAAAAGGAATGAGGTTATAAGGAAGTTAATGAAAGGAATAAAAGAAATCTAAGAGAAACATTAGGAAATGGAAATGGTAGAGTAGACTTAAGAGTTATCAATGAGAAAGAAATGATTAATGTACTATACATAGAGAGATTAAATGTCTTTAGAAATTGGGAAAGAGGAAAATTGAGTGACTTACGAATAAAGCAATTTATTTACCTATAGATTTGAAGTCTATTGAAGGAGTTGTTGGCAATTTGTTAAAGGTATAGAAGTTATGAGACTTAAGTCTAGGATAACTAGATTAAAGAGCAACGGTACTATATGAGTCAAGTAGGAAAGTAGAGTTGATGAGGTTACAAGTGTAATAGAAGTGAGACATTACTGGTTAGTAGATGAATCACGAGATACATTATAGAGTGAGAACTAGAACAAAACTGAGGATAGGAGTTAGCTGTTAAGGTCCCTAAAGATGAGGGCTATTATTTTTCCTTGATGCATTGATTACTGGCCCCGGGGCATTGCATGGCATTGTATTATAAAACTTAGGGTGCATTTTGCCATTTGCATACTTGCATTATACATGACATGTTTTACGATGATGAAAACTCTATACATGTGTTTTGAATATTGAGCATGGCTTGATGATCGTCTTGATATTGAAGGGACTTAACAAAGTGACAAAAGAGGGAAGTACAATATGATGGTAACAGGGAGCGAGTGATGAGAAAACTGTGAGTAAAAAGAAGAGGATGACAACTAGTACTGATATTTATAAGTATAGGAAAGGATTTAGATATTAAGGTGTGAACCCTATAAAGGTATAAGAGAAATGAAGTGGTGATAGATGTGTTGGTGGTTCATGATAAGTATAGATAGTAAAGTTACCTCTTTAGAACTTAAGAAGGGAAGTGAATTAAATGATTAGTGGATAACTAACCTCTACAAAAAGGAGGAAGTGGAAGAAAATAGATAGACAGTCGAGAGGGATTTAGAGACTAAAGTGCCCAGAGATATTAGAAAGAATAAAAGTGTGACTAAAGGAATTATTTGAAAAGAAGTTAGGATGATAAAAACTAAGGATAATGCTGACAAATAAAAAGAAGAGGAGTGTAACCCAGCATTTAAATGTGCTATAAGAAAGCTTGAATAAGAAAAGTTATTGTAAGAAAGTTAAATGGAAACATTACCTTGTGATGTCGAGGTGATCTTATAGACTTATGTTAACAATGAGACCATGTAAGCAATGTGAAGTGTAATAAAGAAAACTAACATAAGGTGAGAATGTAAGAACACTTTTGTAAGGCTTGGTATCATCACTAGGAACAGAGTATAAAAATAGAAGACATAGTGAAAGTATTCTGTTTAGCCCTTTTTACATGATTAAAGTAAAAGGGTAATGAAATGAAAGGTGATAAGGCTACAAAGAGGCTGAGAGAGCTTCACCAACTTTAAGAGGACTATGGACTAGAGGAATTACTAGAGTATAGGACTAAAAATGTACATGTAGAGTTTTAGGTGCATGAAGATACAAAGGTCTAACCCTAATGGAAAAGACCCAAATGGAAGTATAGTAAAGGAATATGAAACTAAGTTAATACCTAACTATGAGAAATTTTGAGGATAAAATTTCTTAAGAAGGGAAGACTTGTAATGCGTGTAAACCAAGATTTTATGAATAGTACTTTCTGGGGCCCGAGGGATATTCCCTATACTGCGGGGCATCATTTCGAGTCCAATGATTAGCATATTGACCATAAAACTTTAACAGGCCTAAAAGTGGGTAAAACGAATGAATTTAAAATTTTAGCAAAACCATTAAATCATTTCGAGTCAAGAACTAGTGTATGCAGAGATAAAATAAGGTGGTGTCGGGATAGCTCTGAAAAGTGCTCGGACGGACCCAAAAATATCATACCCTAAACCTCAAAATTTCCACTGAGTATGATGGAGAAGGAATTATAATTTTTTGAGGTCATTTAATATTTTTTCTGAATATTTTATTTTAGCAGTTGAATAGTGTCAAAAAGTCCATTGTTGAATTTTGACTTGAAAATTTACATGACCTTAGTGACACTAGGCGAGGATTTTTAAAACTATTTTGAAAATTTTTTAAGTTTAAAATGGCATAAAATGAATAGTAATCCTACCTCTCTGGAGGAGTTTTGGGCTAAAATTTTAAGGGACCCTTAATGAATTTATTCGAGAAATTTTGGGACTAGAATTATAATTTTTGGAGACCTATGAAAATTATTTTTAATTTTCAAAGTTAAAGACAAAATTGGATTAATTTGGGCCATCCGATCAACACATAGCGTGATCATAGCCATCCACTTTGCTTAAAGACTTAAGGGAACATGTGTGTGGCATGGATGGTAGAAAAGAAGTCATCTTCCTCCCTAAATAGGAAAAGCCGATGCCATTTCCCACTATTTCTCCACCATTTTTCTTTTTCTTCTCTCTCTTCCCATACCAAAAGCCCATAAAATTTATGTGGTCCTAAACCTCCATGATCCCCTGAAGCAATTCCAAGTGACAAAATGTGAAAGGGATGTCCAAAAAATAAGTTTTGAGCACTTGATGAGTAATGCCAAAATGATGTGTAAGTGTCTCTTTTTGAGCTTTCTTATTTTTCTTAGAGAGTATTTGAAGTGTAGAGGTTGTCTATGGAAAGAGATTTTAGTTTGGAGTTGTATATAATTTTGTAGGAATTTTTTAAAGGTTAGACCTAGTATGGAAGTTTGAGAAATGGTGGTTTAAGGTGGAGGAAGATGGATTCAAGGGTTCTGGAGTAGCTTTAGCATGACAGGGAGTCCGCTGTGAGTGAATTTAACTAAAACTTATCATGTATGTTTTGAAAAACATGATATTGAACTTTGGGTACTTGTATAGAAGTTGTGGTTGTATGGGTATTCATGTATGTGTGTATGTGTAATTCATGTTTGGAGATGTAATTTCAGTAGATAAGATGTTAGGGATGTGTATTGGATGTGTATACATTCATTACATGCATGACTAGGTGTATGTCATGTATGCCATGTTATGGATATATAGGTATGGCATGAAGGAATATGGGAGTAGGATGGTACTATACTGTATGACATGTGAGTATCATGGAATCAACAAGAAACGACAAGGTTATGTGAAGTGGATTAATTGAGGTATGATGCATGAAGGATGGATATGAGATGGATGTGTGAGAGCATGTAAGATAATTAATAAAAGGGGAAAATGCTAGGTGGAAAGAAAAAGAATTTAATTAGGGATGGTTGCGTAAGATTTTAGGGTTGAAATAATAAATTAATATGTTAATTTAAATGTAATGTTAGAGGAAATAAAATATTTTAGGATGTAAGGGATTGAGGTGAAAGGAAAAATGGAATAGGTAAAGAAGGTGGTGAGAAAAACCTTACCAAATGAATAGTAGTTCTTACGCAAAAAGGACCCGTAATTGTCCAAGAAACTATGATGACCTATAACTATCTGAAAAATATGACCGAATAAAATAAAATAAAATATGTCTTTTTAGCTTGAATATAAGTAAAATAAAAATATGGGAGATGGGAAAGGCCATTAGTAAGTCTAGCTGAACCAAAATGAATTAAAGAGCTGCTAAATTTTTTAGGAGCTAAATGAATAAATTAAGAAATAAAGAGAGAAATTATTAATGTACAATAATGTATGGATAAAGTTTTAAGGAACCAAACTCTTTAAATTGGATAAACTGCACAAGGAATCCCATAAAGAATATTGTGTAAATAAATAAATTGTATAGGAAATAAATATTGTTAGAAAAATAGTAACAAAAAATATGGGTAAATTATTAAATCGGAGAACCAAGTCATTGTATAGTTATGCAAGAATTATGTAATGTAAAATGCATGAAATATAATCTGTTAGAACTTATGGAAATGAAGTAAAGTAAATATATATTGGCAACAGAGGAAATTAAGTTTTATTATGAAAGAAGTAAAAGATAGTTAAATAAAGTTAACGGCCAAAGTGAAATGAAAATGAAGAGAGGGTAACTTGATGAAACTAACAAGATAGTAAATAGAATTTGATCGATAAGTGAACTAAGAATGAACATAAATAATGAGTCATTTTATTTTGGAAACTAAATAATGAATTTAATGGCCTTAAAAGACAATAGAAAGGGGAATCTTGGAATTGATGGTTGTTGATACACTAGATAGGTTGACCGGTCAACTAGGGATTAGTAGCTACTAGAGGCTAGGTCTATGTGGATTTAGCCTGTGTATAGTGGATGTAGCTGCCGAGTATTGCTTTGAGCCTACATGCTCTGGGTATTAGGAGGCTTATGGCTGATCCCTGCGACCCATTCATGGGTATTGGGAGGTCCACAGACTGTTCCTTGCTACCCACTTATAGATATTAGGAGGTCCCATAGGATAGGTCCCTTTTATCCACCATATGCTTTGTTTGTACTA
>CANXYI011118381.1:0-19682 GCA_948208565.1 Hura crepitans | reverse complement strand
AGTAGCAGTAGTAGTAGTGGTAGTAGTAGTAGTAGTAGTAGTAGTAATAGTAGTAGTCATAGTAGTAGTAGTAGTCGTAGTAGTAGTCGTAGTAGTAGTAGTAGTAGTCGTAGTAATAGTAGTAGTAGTAGTAGTGATGGTAGTAGTAGTATTTTCACTATTTACTATTACTATTTATTATATTTATTTTATCTTTTAGGGCCAAGCTAGAAAGACAACACTTTAAAACACTATATTACAATGGAAATCCATACTGTGTAGTAGTCGATATTTTGGACCCCGACGGCTGCACCCACCTAGTGTAGTGACCCATAATTAGACCTTAGATGCTGTACTAGCATAGTGCAGTGGCCTAGTACATGACTTCAGTAGCTGCACTTACCCTACATACTATAGTGGCCTATCTCAAGACCTTGTTGGCCACACCCGCCTAGTGTAGTGGTCACATAATGTAATGGGCAACATCACGACCTCAGCAGCTGCACCCGCCATCATAATCATCAAAGCAATAGCCCTTAGCAGCTACTAATCCCTAGTTGATTGGTCAACCCATCTAGTGGGTGTCTAATTATTGGGCAACTATTTATTTATTATTTTTATTCAATTACTAGAAATTTATTTTATTTATTTCCATGTTATTAATACATAGTTATATGTCAAATTCATCTGCTCATTTTTACTGAACAATTACAGGTCACTTTTTCCATTAAATAGTTATGGGTCATTTTTATGTAACTTGCATTATTCATTTGATTTTTTATTCATTTTTTTCATGGCTTCATACTATCATAGATCATGCCATTATATCTCATATAATGTTACATTTCCATCCCCATACCTCATTATTATTTTATTATAATTCTTTAATACCAAATAAATCTTATAAGAACTTAAATTTCATATACCTCATTATATGCCATATAATAAAATTTACTTCACACTTAGTATATATTTTTCTTTACCAATTTCTTATCATGCATTACATACACTAATCTTTATCATAGTACCATACATAACCATAACCATGCATCATGGCATTACCATACATATATTTTCACATACCATGTCCCATTCATATTATAATATTATTACCATCCTAATAAATCTTGATTAACATCTTAATATCTCATGCACACACATCAAGAACACATGTACATGCCATTACATACACGTCATGCATAAGACCATACATACATCATGCATTTTCACATACTTTTCACATCCAAAACACATTTATATCATTATTATGACATCCAATTTACATCATAGCATGCATATTACATCAAATCAGGCACATATATGCATAAACCAAAACTTCCATGTATATGTTCATGCATGTACACATACAAACACATGTTGGTATGCATCTATTGTATTAAATCCATATACCTAGGGTATCTCTATACCTTTTTCAACCTTTTTAATGTCTTGTTTGCCTTTGTTCTTCAAAATCTCTCCTTGAACCTACATTATGGAACTCTACATTTAAAAATTCATATAAAATCATAGGAAACTCCAAATAGAATTCTATAAACATAGAAATTCTTAAAATTTCAAGGACTACATAAACCTAAAATAAAAACTAGAAAAAGAGCACTTACACTTAAAAATGGCACTATTCACCTCATACACAAATCTTATAAAATTGAGCTTTTTAGGTGATTCTAAGGCTAGATTTGAACTTTAGAGATCATAGAGGTTTATTTCCATATAAGATATGTATGAATTGGTAGTGTTTTGGTGTGTGTTTAAAGCAAAAATAGAGGGGGAAGGCTTTAAGAATGGAGTCAGCTAGGGCTCTCTTTTTGGGGTAGAAGATGACTTTCTCACACATGTGAAATGGTGTACATGTATGAGAGGCTCTTATATATTTGTGGTGGATGTGTTAGATTGTGCCATGTCGCAATCTAACGGTCTAAAAAATCAAATTTCAACTTAAAATTTGGGAAATTTTAAAAATTATATTAGACTTCTAAAAATAGTCACTTTTATTTTAAAAATCCTTAATTGGGCCTATTTATAACCTCATAAAATTTCAAGTCCAAACTCTAATGGCAAGTGGGTGTATTATTCACTTGCTATAATAAGAAATTCTGAAAAAATATCAAACAATTTTAGAAAGTTAAAATTCCTTTACCAATAAATTCAATGGAATTTTTGACCTTCAGGGTGTGCTATTTTCAAGTCTGTCCAGGTACATCTTGGGTTATTCTCAGCACAATCTCATTTTAGGTTACTATTCACTAGTTTACTACTTGAAATAAATTATTGATTCTATTAAATTTTTAAGGTAATCCATTTTTCTCATTTTCTAGCCAGTCAAAGTTTTATGACTAGCATACACCTTAACTGGACTTACAAAGTTATCTTGGCTTCTTAGGAATACTATTCAAGCCTCAGAGTTACTATTCATGAAACCTCGGTCTACAAGTGTTACAATTCTTACCCTCTTAAATAATTCATCCTTAAATTATCTGATAAAAACAAGTGTGGGTACTGAGCCTTCATCTACTCCTCACTTTCCCACATGGCCTATTCAGTGTTGTGATGCCTCCATAACACCTTTACTAAAGGAATGGACTTGTTCCTCAATTGCTTCAATTCTTTAGCTAGAACCTGCACATGTTCTTCTTCGTACTACGTCAAGTTTGGTTGCACTTGAATCTCTTTAGTTAATATCACATGGGATGGATTAGATCTATACCAACTCAATATTGACACATGAAATACATCGTGTATCTATTGTAACTCAGGTGGTAAAGCTAGCCTATAAGTCAATGGCCCCACACATTTTGTAGTCTCATAGGGACTAATGAATTTAGGACTAAGCTTTCCTTTCTTACCAAACCTTAATATCTTCTTCCATGGTGATACCTTTAAAAATACTTTCTCACCCACTTCATATTCAATATCCCTCCTTTTTATATTAGCATAAGACTTCTGACAGTCTATAGTAGCTTTTAATCTCTCTCTAATGATCTTAACTTTATCCTCTACATCCTTAACCAAATTAGGTACCATTTTTTTGCCTTCTCTAACTTCAATCTAACATAGAGGAGTTCTGCACCTTCTACCATATAGTGCCTTATAAGGTACCATACCCAAACTAGCTTGATGGCTGCCATTATAAGGAAACTCAACCAATGATAGATATTAATCCCAACTACCCTTAAACTTGATGGCACAACTATATAACATGTCTTCTAAAACTTGTATCACTCTTGCTAATTATCCATCAATCTGAGGATGAAAGGCTATACTGTATGTTAGTTTAGTCTCGAGAGCTTCATGTAATCTCTTTTAGAATTTGGAGGTAAATTGGGGATCTTTGTTAGAAATAATAGCTATTGGCACACCATGCAATCTCAAAATCTCAATAATATATAGTTGTGCCAGCTTCTCTAAGCAATAATTAATCCTTATAGGAATAAAATAGGCTATCTTAGATAACTTATCCATAATTACCTATACAACATCACACTTACTCCTTGTTAGTGGTAATCCCATCACAAAATCCATAGTGACATTCTCCCATTTCCATTCTAGTATTGCTATTGGATGTAACAATCTAGAAGGAACTTGATGTTTAGCCTTTACTTATTGATAGGTCAAGTATCTGGCCACATATTCAGCTACATCATGCTTTATACCTGACCACTAATAATAAGGCTTTAATTTCAAATACGTCTTTATACTACTTGGATACATAGATAAGGAGCTTCGTGTGCCTCTCTCAAAATCTATGCTCTCAAGTCATCTACATTAGGTACACATAACCTACTATGGTAATACAGATATTCATCCTCTCCTAATTCAAACTCTATGGTCTTCCCCTCTTTAACTTTGCTCATGGTTTGTACTAGTTATTCGTCTTTTATCTATGCTTTTTTAATTTATTGCTTGAAGTTAGGCTTAATCTGTAATTCAACTAGTATAGCATCTTCCTTTGTGTACTCCATTTTGACATTCATTGTTCTTAATATTGCCATGAACTTTTGGCTTAAGGAATTTATAACTACAGTCACCTTTATTGAATGATAATCTATCAGAAAATCATAATCTTTTAACTCTTTCTATGTAAGGAGGTATTTCAAACTCTTATGGTTAGTATAAATATAACATTTCTCACCATATAGATAATGTCTCCATATCTTTAATGCAAAAACAATGGCTGCTAACTCCAAGTCATGCATGGGTTAGTTCTTCTCATGTGGCTTTAGCTGTCTAGAAGCATAAGGCACCACCTTTCCTTCCTATATTAAGGCACATCTGAGCCCATTGAGTGAGGCATTACTATAGATAACAAAGTCTTTGCCCTATTTAAGTTCGACAAGTATAGGAGCCTCAGTCAACATTGCCTTCAACTTCTCAAAACTTTTCTGACACTTCTCATCCCATTTAAACCTTACATCCTTTCTTAATAGTCTGGTTAATAATGCTATAATAATAGAGAAGCCTTTGACAAATCTTTTGTAATAACCAGCCAATCCTAAGAAGCTTCATATTTCAGTCACATTCCTAAGTGGCTTCCACTCTAACACAGCCTTAATCTTACTAGGATCTACCCTGATAGCTTTTATTGATGTAATATGACCTAGCAAGGCCACTTTATTTAGCCAGAATTCACACTTGCTCAGCTTGGGATACAATTTTCTCTCCCTTAAGGTTTATAGAATAATCTTGAGACATTGTTTATGTTTCTTATGAGTCTTAGAATACACCAGGATATTATCAATAAACACTACAATAATTTGATCTAGGTATGGTTGAAAAACCCTGTTAATTAAGTCCATAAAAGCTGCTGGGGCTTTAGTGAGTCCAAATGGCATCACTAAGAATTCATAATGCCCGTATCTTGTTTTGAAAGCAGTCTTAGGTATGTCAAACTCCTTAATTCTCAACTGATGGTATCTTGATCTTAAGTTTATCTTGGAAAAGACACTTGTACCTCTAAGCTGATCAAAAAGATTATCAATCCTCAATAAATGGTACTTATTCTTCATAGTCACCTATTCAGTTGTTTGTAATAAATGCATAACTGAAGCAACCCATCTTTCTTCTTTACAAATAACATGAGTGCTCCCTAGGGTGAAATATTGGGTCTGATGAAACCTTTGTCTAACAATTCTTGCAACTGCACCTTCAATTCCTTCAACTCAGTAGGTGCCATTCTATATGGTGTAATGGATGCATGTGTTGTACCAAGATACACTTCAATCTCAAAATCAAATTCTCATTATGGAGGTAATCTTGGTAACTCATCAGGAAATACATTTGGGAATTCAGATACAACTAGGATCTAGTCAATGTTAGGGGTGGAGTTATTAGTGTCCACTACATGAGTTAAATATGCTTCACAACCACAGTCTTCCTGCTGTGATAGCTGATATGAGGTTATCTAGAGAATTTCTCTCACCTACAACTATTATCACATAACCTTCTTCTATCTTAAGGGTAAGCCTCTTGTTTTTACAATTTACCATAGCTTGATGTTTTGATAACCAATCCATACCCAAGATAACATCAAATTCATTAAATGGGAGTTTTATTAACTCTGCGGGGAATATATAATTCTAAATCATCAGAGGACAGTGTCTATATATCCTCTTACTGTCACACTCTATCCAATTGGGTTACTAACTTAAATGTCTACATCTACTAGTTTTGGTTCTAATCCCCTATCTTGTGCTTGTGTAGTGCATATATAAAAATGTGCTGAGTATGGATCTATCAATGCTAAAACTAGAGCATTAAAAAAAAGAAATGTACTAGTAATCACATCTGAAGCTTCTGCTTCCTCCCACACTCTGATGACATACTATTTGGCATGAGCTTGTGCCTCAAACCTAGTTCCTTAGCTGCTACTAGGCTTGTAAGCTCTAAACAGTCTCTACCCCCTATTCTGTGGTGCTGCTGAAGCTTGTGTTTGTGCAGGTTCAACTTGCCTCTATAGACTGTGCCTTTGATAGTGGTTTCTAGCCCCACATACAACATTCTCTTGACCTGACCAATCTACACCTCCCCTAATGTCTCTTATTACATATCTCATAGGTAGGTGGAGTATTCCTGGCTATTGAAGCTGGGCCACTCGAGGTCTATTGCAGACATCTAGGCCTAGATATAGATGCCTACCCTAACCTCTGAGATTGTGGTTACCTTTAGTTTTGATGTACTAATTGAGATTGAGCCTGGGCCTTTCTCTACCTCTTCTTAGCTCTAAGTGCTAAGTTAATCTGGCAAGTTGTAAACTGCCTCTTTCTCTGAAAAACCTCTCTTCTTTTGCATCATCTCCTCCATATCATAGGTAGCTGACACTAAAACTACAAAATCTATAATCTTCATAGTTGCTATTTGCATGCACAACTCCATATTAAGGCTTTATGGGAACCTTTACATCTTTTCTCTTCACTAGGAATATACTCCTTTGCATATCTACTAAGTCTTGCAAATTCCTTCTCATATTCAGAAATAAACCTTTTACCTTACTTTAGATTAAAGAATTCTTACCTCCTCCTATCTTTGTATGATTCTGGAATGTATCTCTTTTTAAATTCTATCAAAAAGAAGTCCTAAGTGATTTCTGCTACTATTGCCTTTCTTTTCTTTATGGTGTCCCACAAATGAAAGGCTTCTTCTTATAGGAGAGAAGTAGTACTCTTTAAGTTCTCCTCATCAGTACAATCCAATTGCTCTAATATCCTCTTGGTTCTCTCAAGCCAATGTTTAGCTTTGGCTGCATCATCCTTATTAGCCCCTGGAAAATCAACTGCACCCATCTTCTTCACCCACTCTAAATAGGTCTTTTGTACTATTGCTGGAGGTGGAGAAGGAGCTGTTACTGCTCTTGATATATGTCTCGATAGTTTTATAATCTACTGTAGTAATGCTCATAAAGCCTACTACTACTGTGGCTGTTATTATGGCTATACAGCATCGCTAGGTTTGGGTTTTACTGCACTAACAGCTACTCCTTAAACTAAGGTAGGAACATAACTAGCTACCTCATCTGTATGCTTAGACGGTGTCATTTCACTCATCTTGATCACTACAAAAGAATAACCTCTATCAGCCTCATTATAGTGTAGATTATTAGAAAATCAAACCTAGACACTGGCACTCATGTAAACTACCTAAGGATGCCTCAACCTAAGCTCTAGTATCACTAAATATGACACCAACTACTCGATTCCTGAAGGAACTAGACAAGGAGTGCTACATCCCCATTAGTTCACCCATCCTAATATTGCCCTAAGGGCTCATTCATTTAACACTTATAGTAATGTAAATTTTCCATTCATATATTACTTAGATTTTCAAACTAACCCCCAAATATCAATGTACAAATTATAATTAACTCTATATTATCATCACACAAGACCTTGGGCCTATACCACATCAGAACATAAATATTAATACCATTTAGATAAATTAACTGTACATCATATAAATCCATCAGTTAAAGGTTTACAAAACCATTCAGATAAAAATTCAATAAGCCCAACAGATTATACATGAGTGCCTTCTACTAACCATAAAAAGAAATAGTAATATACCCTCAAAATATCTAAACTACTACATTGCAATATATATATTAGGCTGAATAGCTACATTATCTAATACCTGTGTATTGAAACATTGATATGTTGAGTACAATACTCAATGGTGAATTTAATACAATAAAAGCATGTCATATAGTCACATATGCATCATACAAGTCATACATGCATCATGCAAAATATTGAGATAGTATAATAATAATAATAATAATAATAATAATAATAATAATAATATTAATAATAATTTATTCTGTCTTATTAATTTAATTATCAGTTTCATGCTATAGACTTTATTTTATAAATTTTCGTTCACTATTTACTATTACTATTTATTATATTTATTTTATCTTTCAGGCCCAAGCTAGAAAGACGATACTTTAAAACACTAGATTACAAGGGAAATCTAGACTATGCAGTGGCCCATATTATGAACCTTGATGGTTGTACCCACGTAGTGCAGTGGCCCACAATTGGACCTCAACTGCTACACTAGTATAGTGCAGTGGCCTATCACAAGACCTTAGTAGTTGCACCTACCCTATAAGTGCAGTGGCCCATAACTAGACCTCAGTTGCTGCACCAACATAGTGTAATGGCCTATCTCAAGACCTCGGTGGTTGCACCCACCTGGTGTAGTGGTCTCATATTAAAACTGCCATGGCTGCACCCATATAGTTCAATGGCCAACATCATGACCTCAATGGCTACACCCATCATCATAATCATCAAAGTAATAGCCCCAAAGGCACAAAGTTTCTAGTAGCTGCTAATCCTTAGTTGATCGGTCAACCTATTTAATGGGTGTATAATTATTGGGCCAACTATGTATTTATTATTTTTATTCAATTACCAAACATTTATTTTATTTATTTCCTTGTTATTAATACATAATTATATGTCAAATTCATTTACTCATTTCTACTAGATAGTTACAGGTCACTTTTTCCATTAAATAGTTATCAATCATTTTTATGTAACTTGCACTATTCATTTAGTCATAATTCACTATTCATTTGGTCTTTTATTCATATTTTTTATGGCCTCGTGCTATCATAAATCATGCCATTATATCTCATATAATGTTACATTTCCATCACCTTACCTCATCATTATTTTATCATAATTCTTTCATACATAATAAATCTTATAAGAACTCAAATTTCATATACCTCATTATATGCCATATAATAAATTTTACTTCACACTTAATATACATTTTTCTTAGCCAATTTCTTATCATATATTACATACACTAATCTTTTTCATAATACCATACATGACCATAACCATGCATCATGCCATTACCATACATATATTTTCACATGCCATGTCCCATTCATGTTACATATATTATTACCATCCTAATACATTATGATTAACATTATAAAACATCATGTACACACATCAAGCACACATGCACATGCCATGACATACATGTCATGCATATGACCATATATACATCATGCATATTCACATGCTTTTCACATCCATATCATTATTATCACATCTAATTTACATCATAGCATGCTTATTTCATCAAATCAAGCACACACATGCATAAACCAAAACTTCTATACATATGTTCATGTCTGTACACATACAAACACATGTTGGCATGCAACTGTTGTATTAAATCCACATACCTAGGGTATCTCTAGACCTTTTTTCACCTTTCTAAGGCCTTGTTTGCCTTTGTTCTTCAAAATCTCTCCTTAAACCTACATTATGGAACTCTAAATATAAAAATTCATATAAAATCATAGGAAAATCCAAATAGAAATCTATAAACATGGAAATTCTTATAATTTCAAGGACTACATGAGCCTAAAATAAAAACTAGAAAAAGGGCACTTACACAAAAAAATGGCACTATTCACCTCACACATAAATCTTCTAAAATTGAGTTTTTTAGGTGATTATAAGGTTAAATTTGAACTCTAGAGAGCATGAAGGTTTATTTCTATATGAGATATGTAAGAATTAGTGGTGTTTTAGTGTGGGTTTAAAGCAAAAATGGAAGGGGGAATGCTTTAGGAATGGTGTCAGCTCAGGCTCTCTTTTTGTTGTAGAAGATGACTTCCTCACACATATAAAATGGTGTACATGTGTGAAGGGCCCTTATATATTAGTGGTGGAAGTGTTAGATCGTGCCATGTGGCAATCTAATGGTCTAGAAAAATCATATTTCAACTTAAATTTTGAGAAATTTAAAAAATTATATTAGACTCCTAAAAATAGTCACTTTTGTTTTAAAATCCTCGATTAGGACCATTTATAGCCTCACAAAATTTCAAGTCGAAACTCCAATGGCAAGTGGGTGTACTATTCACTCACTATAACAAGAAATTCCAAAAAAATATCAAATGATCTTAGAAAATTAAAATTCCTTCACCAATAAACTCAATGGAATTTTTGACCTTCAGGGTGTGCTATTTTCAAGTATGTCTAGGCACATCCTGAGTTATTTTTGGGACAACCTCATTTTAGGTTACTATTTACTAGTTTACTACCTAAAATTAATTATTGGATCTACTAAATTTTAAATTAATCCATTTTACTCATTTTTTAGCCTATCAAAGTTTTATGACTAGCACACACCTTCACTAGCCTTAGAAAGTTATCCTGGCTTCCTAAAAACACTATTCAAGCCCTAGAGGTACTATTTATGAGGCCTCGATCTATAGGTGTTACAAATACAACATGCTATCCATGCATAAGAATATAATGCATAAGCATACTAGTATACTACCTTGAATAGAGTATGGATATATAAATCATGACTGATATAGAAGACATTAATCATTTTAAGCAATTCTAATCACATGGCCTTATAATATTAACTTAGTATGTGAGAATAGGAAAAAAAGGAGTACATACTCTAGGATCCTCAATTTTTGCATGTCACTACTCACACCTTTTCTTTTTCTTTGTCTTAGGTGGAACTTGCTTCCTTTTCTTCTTCTGTCTATATAAAACATAAGTCTTTTTTAGGATCATATTCATTCAAGTCATATAATTTGGTAATTTTTATACATAATTTATAGTTAGTTTTAGACCCACATCTCCATAGCTTCACACTCCCCTTTAATCACCCTTTTGCTAACTATAAACCTCCCATGCTATTGGCAGCCATTCTTATAAAACCAAGTGAGTTCTCCCTTATTATTACTATTATTGCATTAATTTTGGTCCATTGTAACACCTACTATCACACTTGCTGCCACTGGTGTTATTAGATGCTACAACAACTTGCTTTTTACCTCTTACAATAAAACCATTAGGCGCTCATAACTACCCCATTTCTTTTATACCTAGGAGTGGTAACTAACTCTATAATAGGTATCACATCATTTGCTATGTAGACATAATAGCTATACTGTTATGCTGCAATAGTAGGGCTACTTACTCACATTGAAAAATAGTAGTTGATAACTTCATGGTGGATATGGCATTGCTCACTGTGCACACCTAATAGTAGCAATAGTTGCACTATTATACAACAATTGCTTTGTTGTTATGCTATATAGTAGGGCTGCTCACTCGCCAATCCATTTGTGGCAATAACATCCACCCTTTTTTCTTTTCCTATAGTAGCCTCAACTCCTCTTTTTTGTTTAACCAACCAATTCTTCCTTCTCAATCCACTTAATCTCTCATGCCAAGCAAATAAAAATAGACTAAACAAAACTTACCTCTTTATACTACCAACCTACTACTATAGGAATTTTGCCATTTTTTATGGTTGCTACCCACCACATTTTTGTGGTAGCATCCTTTTATTGCACTCATAGCTTAACTTTTGCCATTTCTTGCTAACTTTTGTTGTCTATCTCCCTCAATTTACCTCTAAAATTTCTTATTTGCTTACTTCCCACTCAATTCCCTTGTTATTTAGTAGTATTCTTAGCTGAATTTCCCGGCTTATCTCTCTTTTTTTTTCTTTTTTTTCAAACCACCAAATCCACTAAAGAAAAATAACCAATAGTCTAAGTTAGTTTTTATAGAGAATCCCCTCTTATTTTAATTTTTGTTGCAACCAAAACTTTTAAATCCTATTAGCCAATTTGTTAAGTTAGTTTATTTAAAAAAGAATCCTTTTTAACCCCTTGTATTTTCCTTTTCTCATAACCACCCACAAGACATATCCTTTAACCATTTATTGAGACCTTCGTCTAATTTTGGGTTATGAAATTCCTGATTACTCTAATGTAAGTCTTTTTAAAAGATGCTAATTAATTTTTATTACCCTAATTTTTATGATTGACACAGTTAACAACCCATGTTCAATTATTGGTTAGGCCCAAAAATGCTACAGACATCACAACCTTCCCCCACATAAGCTATTTCATCCTCAAAAAAGAATAATATATTTAAAGAGAATAAGTGTGACACTCTTTACCCGACCTGGTCACTATACTTGAATAAGGGATGTGCACATAAACACGTTATCTAAACTTTTATACAATCTTAACTCATTTAGAACACAATTTAAAACTTTTTTAACAAAACAAGACTTTATAAAAATACGAATTTATAAAAAATTTTCATAATCTAAGTTTAATTCATAATTGGGAATTTTTGTGCCAAAAATCCAGTAGCATAATAGTTGTATCAGGATACTAACCCAAATGCGAATAGTAACCTGCTTAGTAAAATAGACTTTTATAAACATTTTCAACTTATTCCATAACTCTTATTATCCTTCTGATCACCCCAAGCAATCAATAATCGTAGCAACACAAGCTTTGCATCAATAATAATAACGTATAAGTAAAATAGTTCAAAAACCAACTTTAAATAAGTTACAGATATTTAAAATCCAAAATTTAGATTTACATATAGCTTAGGCCTATTTTCCCCAAAATTACATCATATGAGTGCTTTATAACCATACATCACATAATTTAGGTATATTTACCAAAAATATACCAAAAGAATTATCTTCTCTTGATAATTTTGATAATTTGAGGCTTTTGCTCAAACTGCCTCTTTACTTCTACATCACAAAGACAGACGATACACTAAGCAAAAGCTTAGTAGTGTAATTGAAATAACTTATATAATTATTCCATACAACAACATACTTTAACATGTGAAATAGAAACATTTAAATTATTATATGATATGCAAGTTTATACATAATATGTGTATATGATATATCATGGCATAAAAATAAACAATATACATAATAAGATCATGCATCACTTATAATTTCATACATCATTTATATTATCATACATTATGTAAACCATTTTCAACATTCATTACTGTCCATTTATTATGCCCATACTTAATAAACATATACTCTATGGATATTGGATTATCAATGTACCACTTAAGCGCTAAAAACTATGTAGGCCTCGTATGCATCATATCAAAAGGTTAGAAAATAAATCTAAATATAAAAATCCATTAGATCTAAAGGTCACAGGTCATCATAAGACTCGGAGGTCAAAAATAGGGTATGCCAATATGACCTCTATGAACCTATAGGTTTATCTACTAATGTAGGTCTAAAGACAAAAATAATAGGCTTGAAGGCCAAAACACATCGCAACATAAAGGTTACGTAAAAAATTGAAGGTTAATGCATTATAATTCGAATGCTATGTAAGAACTAGTCAGTTCATGCATCATAACCTAAAGGCTATAGAGCTATTGAAGTACCCTAATAGCTGCTATCACCCTTAGCTTATCGATCAACCTATCTAACTAGGCTGTGTACTTACTAACAATTTTATTTTTAGTTTCACCTTATTAACATAGAGTAATATAGTTTTTAATTAAAATGGTTTGGCTAACTAATGAACAAACTAGGTAATTATGTCATCTCTTGATTTTTCAAAGTCATTATGTCTCATTAAACATGATCATGCATTATATGTCATTAAAATGCCACATTAAAGCTATATTATAGCATAAGCCCATAAAATGCATTATGTTATATTCTTTTATCATAAGGTACATTATGTATCCATTATGTTCTCATAACACTTTGTCATCATCTAACATCTCATTATGTCACATTTTACACATATTATGTCTCAAGCATACTATGACTGTCTTGTTAGGCTATTTGACCATACCAATATAAACACACATTATTGCATTTTTTATATCTCACATCCATTTTGCACGTGTATAATCAATAGCATTAATTTCATTCCATAAACCATTCATTCCAAGCATTATATGGAATACACACACACACACTTATAATTACACATAAGGCATTTGGCCAAACTATCATCCATGCACAATTATTACACTATATCACATTACACATAGCATCTCAATTCCTTATACTTATCATTATTCATGTGTTCATGCATCTTTTATTTTGTGCCTAAAATCAAGTATACACATACACATGCATACCATAAAGCCATTCATCCATCAAGCCTTCATAAACTAGAATCCATTATTCTAACATGTTACACACATAATCTCATGTTTATTAAATCATGTGCATCATGTCATTAGCATGCAACATCTATAACATGTATAATTAGGACATATATACATTATGGCCATTACACTACATACTCTATCCATATGTATTCCAACCATATTGAATACATCATTGCACATCCATAATGCCAATTAACATGATTAAAAATCATTAATACATATAATTAGGAATTTTACACATAAACATACATAATTACATAACATGTACATATTAGGGTGTATTTAATTTTTCATAAATTATTTTGATTACACTTACTTTTGGAGTCAAAAGGCACCCATGAGGATTGTTTAGACCTTCTCATTGCTTTGCTCCATGATTTGTTGATTGCCTCAATTATTTATAATGGACTCAATATGCAAAAATTCATATAAAATAAATCGGACACTAAAATGGAAAAATGACAATAGAAACATGCTCTTGGGAACCTAGGGAATATGGAAAAAGTATCAAACTTCAATAAAACTTAGCCAAGAAAACTTGAGTTACTACTTACCAAGGCTTGAAAATGAGACGAACATTTGATTTTTCACAAAATTCAAGATAGAATCTAGATGTAGAGGCCATGAAGGCTCAGATTTAGGGCTTAAACATGAGACATTAGGCAAAATTTGCTGTGGAAGGAAGCAAAATGGCCTCTTTCCTTTAATTCAATGGCGTCAGTTGTTGGGTTCAAGGGAGGAAGAAAATTATTCCTCTTTTTATACCCCTTCTTCTTTTTATTAATTTCTAAACAACCAAAAAGCTCTTAAAATTCAATAATTCAAACCTTTATAGCCTTTAAAAACCCATACTCAAAAATCACAATAAATAATTAAAAATGTAACTTTTTAGATTGCCCATTTTTCGTAAAAATACTTTTTGATCTCCAAAAATTCCAATTCTAATGCCACTGGACTATTTAGAATATTTAAGTATCAAGTTGTATTAATCTCAAAATTTTTAAGCAACTTTTGAGTATTTTATGATTTAGATAAAACTAGGTCACTATTCAAGTGACATTGTTGTAAAACTTAACTATCATTTTTAACCATCTAAATGACTTTGTTTTGACTTCAAATTTCACCTAAAATTTTGTTATGCTTAATACTTTTATTCAGTAAGATTAGCATGACTTGACATTAAGAAATACTATTCACATCTAGAAAAGTATTGTTCATAACATCATAATTTTTTGGGCATTAAATTTCTTCCCCTCTTAAAAGAAATTTCCTCCTTAAAATTACCTAGTTTAAATAATTAAGGGAATTGCTCCTTCATTTGAGCTTCTGTCTCTCATTTTGCTTTTTCTATTCTGTGATGTCTTTAAAGAACTTTCACTAATGGTAATATCTTATTCTGTAGCTCTTTCACTTCTCTAGCTAAGATCCATATAAGTTCTTCTTCATAAGAAAGATCTAGATTAATCTCAACCTTTTCCCCTGATAGCACATATGTAGGATCTTATCTAAAAATACCTTTGAATCATAGATATATGGAAAACATCATGTAACTATTGAAGTTCAGGAGGCAAAGCTATTCTATAGGTTACTAGTCCCATATGTTCTGTCACTTCATATGGACCAATAAACCTCGAACTTAACTTGCCCTTCTTGCCAAATCATAGAAATTTCTTCTAAGGTGAAACCTTGAGAAATACTGTCTCTTACTTTGTATTAAACATCTTTTCTCTTTAGATTGGCATATGACTTATGTTTATCAGAAGCTACTTTCAACCTATCTTTTATGATCCTCACTTTCTTCTCTACATCTTTGATCAAGTCTAGTCTTATGAGCTTAGTTTCATTTAGCTCGTTCGAGCATAAAGGAGTTCAACACTTCTTTCCATACAATGCCTTATAAGGAGCCGTACATAAACTTACTTGATGGCTATTGTTGTCAGCAAACTCTATTAATGAAAAATAGTGATCTCAGCTACCTTTAAACTCAATAGCATAACTCCTTAGCATATCTTCCAATACCTAGTAACCATTCTTAACATAAGCTCACATAAAACTTTACATCAAAATACTTAACTATTAAAAGTTACTTGAATGACTCTTTTCTATTGGGCATTAGTTTAAGGATGAAATGCCGTACTCAAGTTGAATTGAGTACCCAAGACATTATGAAGTTTCTTCCAAAACCTCAATGTAAACCTTGAATCTCGATCCTATATGATTAAAGATGGCACTCCATGTAAATTGATAATCTTATCAATGTACAATTCAACAAGCTTCTCTAAAGAGTAGTCTATCCTTATTTGTATGAAATGAGTAGTCTTAGTTAATTGATCTACCACAACCCAAACTAAATCACATGTACTTCTTGTCATAGGCAATCCAACAACAAAATCCATAGCGACCCTATCCCATTTCCTTTTTAGAATTGCTATCAGATGAAGCAATCTAGATAGAACCTGATGCTCTACCTTCACTTGCTGACAAGTAAGGCATTTGGTCATAAAATCTAATATATCTTTCTTCATACTAGGCCACCAATAAGACATCTTCAAATCTTGATATATTATAATACTACCAGGATGCATAACATAAGGAGCACTATGAGCTTCTTGCAAAATCTACTTCTTCAGCTCTTCCACATCTAGCACATAGATTCTATCATGCTAGTACAAACAACTGTCACTCTTGATCTCATACTTAGTAGGCTTCCCCTCTTGAATAGCACTTATCACACACATCAACCTATGATTATCCATGTAACACTCATAAAACCTAGTTTTATAAATAGTATTCTTAGGTTATGAATTGGGTTCTTAAGTTGTAGGCCCTACTAAGGTGACCTAGAGAGGAGGATATTAGACATGAAACTTTAAAAGGCAAAATGAGGCCCAAAATAAAAGAATTAAAAATAGCCATTAAACTAAAAAATACTTTTACATTGATATTTAGTGGAATATGACCTTAGTTTGAGTAGTGATATAAAAAGGATGGGACATCTCAAGGCTGACTTGAAAATAACATAACCTGAAGGTAAAAAATTCTAACTAGTCCAATAGTGAAGGAATTATAATTTTCTAACATTGATAAGTATTTTTATTAAATTTCTTATTTACATGATTGAAAAATTAAGCGTGTTTCCTTTGTCTTTTTTGGCACGAGCTTTGAAAAGGCCCTTAATTATAAAATTATATAATTTTTGGTGTCATAAAAAGTAATTTTGGTGAAATAAAAGTTTAAGAAAATTTTTTTAGAGATTTAAGGAAAACTAAGAAAAATACTAGCTGTTAGATCATTATTTGATGAAATCATGGTTGTTTGTGTATTTAATGTATAAAGGTGAGCTTATGTGTGAATAATACACCAAATAATCAATTCATCTTTTTCCTCCCTTCATCTTGGGTATGACACCCCTTATTGGACCCCCTAGAAGACCTTATAGTTGATGTGCGCACTCTTAGGTCCTTAGTACCATTCCTATCACTCCCATTACTTTTATTAGTTAATCTTACTTTGTTTCCAAATTCATATCCCATTTGTTTTATATCTCACTTAAGGTGTATCATAAAAATGCCACTTTCAAGTAATTATGGGCCATTTCTAAAAATTTAGAAATTCCAATAGCATAACGGCTGTCTGAGTTCTATCCCAAAATTTTCAAAAGCCTATTTAACACTTCATTAAACATTTCACAACTCCTAGACCCATCTAGTCCCCTATTCTTAACCTAACATCAACGTAATCACACATCAAACTCAGGCCTCAGGCCCCAAATAAAGGTATGCACATATAAAGTGTTAAGCTCATATCAACATCACACATCACAGTTGAACATACATTCGTAAGAAAAGCATATAGGACTATTTTATTTACATCAGTAGGTTATATTTACTTATATACATTACATATCCATAGCTTAAATACATGTTTCTGCCTAATTCCTAACTAGGTATATGGATATAAAAAATGTACAACAATTACTTAATAATCCTTCATTAGTATCCTCTGAACCACTATCATCATGCTTTATGAGGTAGGAATCCACTATTGAGTACCTGCGCACCAAAACATGTACGCTGAGTATACGAGATACTTAGTGGTGAACTTAAAGCATTTAAATCATGGAATTATATTATTTACATACCTGTTCAGTTTAATAACTGATTTTTACTTCATTTTGTGATTCAATTATACAATAGGGTGCCAATTTACTAAAATACTGCTAAGGTATTTGTAAGTCTTAAAATAACATTTTTGACTCATATAAATTATTTAGAGTAATTATTAATATTTATAGCTTGCATAATTTACAAGAATCAATTTATTTATAATATATATGTAAAATGTCCAAAATGCCATTTTGCCTATATTTCACCACTTTCTCAAAAAAAGTCATCGAATTATGCTTAAATTTTATCTTTCATAGTTATTCTGCTTATTTACTTAATTTAATTCACTGGCTTGGCTAGGAAGATGACACTTAAATAGACTGGATCTAAAGAGAAAATAAATTGGTGCAGTGGTCCCTATTCTAGACTTACGGTACCAGCATGTGTGCCAAAATGGAGATCAGTCATAGCCTCTCTAGACATAAGTAAATAGTATTTGTGTGACATAACGGAGATCAGCCCA
Source organism: Hura crepitans (assembly GCA_948208565.1). Lineage (NCBI taxonomy): Eukaryota > Viridiplantae > Streptophyta > Magnoliopsida > Malpighiales > Euphorbiaceae > Hura > Hura crepitans. Next base: position 1,086 of record CANXYI011118381.1, on the reverse strand, counting down.
TATGCCTCCCCAACCATAAGTAGATATCATTAACAACTGAGTGACATAATAGAGATCAGTCTGTAGACCTCTTTAGCCATAATAAAATTACTGCCTCAATATCATACAACTAGCAGCTGTAAAACCCTAAGTTGATCAGTCAACCCATCCAGTGGGTGTCTAACTAATGGGCCAAGTAGCTTAATTTAAGTTCATTTATTAACCAAAAATGTTCTTATAGTATTTATGTTCCAAAAATAGACAATTAAAATTTTTATCACATACTTTATTTTTTAGTCGGTCTAGTATAGCTACATTTTGGCTTTACCGGGTAAAAATTCCAAAATAATATTTAATTATGCTGTTACCAAAATTCAAGGTTTAATATGTTATGATTTATTATGGCATTAATACTCAAAAATTTAACTCTTTCTATCCAGTGACTTTTTTGGTTCAGGTACTAGTTAAATAGACAATTATAGGTCATTTCGATCACTTTTGAAGTCAAATTCTAGGATTATTTTAAGTCCAATTTTAACCCAATTTTCAACATCTTTCTAAACACATTCCTAGGCATAAAGCCAAAAACATCTAGCTCAATACTAAGGCCAAACCATAGGCATAAAAGCCATTCATACAAAGGTCTTAAATCTAGCCCAAAAAGGCATAAGTAAAAATGCATTTACATAGCACACTTCAAGCCACTTTTTAAGTGCTTATTTTAAGTTATAGCTATATATTTTAGTTCAAAATTTTTAGCCATTTCAAAGGCACATTCTCAAGGTATATTTTATCTTGTCAACATGCCATGGACATTATTTAAGTTCATAATCATTATAAGGCAATTCCATAGCCAACATAATGCATATAATAAATATTTCTATAAGCTACATTATAAGCCATGTCACTATTACATCCTCTCAGGTGCTAATAGAAAATGAACACAAAGTTCCATTCCTTTTCACATGAGGTCAATATTCATCCATACACACTTTCCATAAACCCAATTATACTCATATACACCAAAATTTAAGCTAATTCAAATAGGTTAGCAAACATGACACATAAAAAATCCAGTAAAAGTAGTCTTTTGTTACAAGCATGAAT
>CANXYI011118014.1:0-11558 GCA_948208565.1 Hura crepitans | reverse complement strand
GGAGTATGGAGGAGGAGGATGATGACTTTGTGTACATATAGGAGGAGAGAAGAAATTCCCTTTTTATACACTTTGGAAAATTAATTTTTCTTTGCTTCAAAAAATTATTATAACCAATAGAAAAATTAGTTTTCCTCTATTCTTGTCACTAAAATTCTAAAAATCCAATCCCTAAATTCTCTCAAAATCTCGAGCCCAAATTTCAACAATAAGCTAAAAAAATAATATATTTTATGTTCCAAAAATTAGGTAAAAATAGTTCCTAAACTCAAAAAATTATGATTCCAAAGCCATTGGACTATCCAAAATATTTTAGTATTAGGTTGTAATATTTTTGGATTATTTTGAGCAACTTTTTATTTATTTTATGGTTCAGCTTTGGTTGCAACACTATTTACAAGACACTACCGTAAAAACTCAATTAGTGTTTTTAAACATTCGAATGACTTCGGATTGGCTTCAAACATTGCCTAAAATTCTCTTGTAATTAATACTCCCCATCAGTATGCTTAGTGCAATTTGGGTTTCGGGAAGTACTATTCACGAGAGCCGGGATTTTTGGGTTGTTACATATACCCAAAGCATGAACAATATCCATAGGGTATTATTCCTCAAAGGAAGGAAAAGCTAGGGGATCATTTAGACTAATGGGAAAATTTAGGAAGGCCAAAAACTCCTCTAGAGTTAGGGTAATTTCCTAATGTCTTAAGACAAATGCATGGAAAATAGGTTCCCAATATTACACAGCGAAATTCAAAAAGTTTTGGGCAAGCTTCACTTTTCTCAAGAATCTGATGGCATAAATGGGAGCAAGGATGTTTCAAGTCTAAGAAATCTTTGATCTAGTACTTTAGACAATTGTTGATTGAAGGAGAGAGATATGGTGAAGTATGGCATAAACAAAGAAGAAAGGGAAGTATTTATAGACCCTAAGTCTCATCGTTCCTTTTCCTACTAAGGCAAGGAATCCAAAACACGTGAGGAAGTCTACATGGACCTTATAACATCCAAAATTGATGTCATGGTCTGCACGGACTAATTAAGATTGGCCTGTAATAATGCTTGTTACCAATTGAAAAGAATGTCTACATGGACCTTTAAGCAACATGTCCACATGGGCCAAGAGTTATCAAGCTTTTTGCTATAAAAGGCACTTATTTGTGCAAATTATTATATTCAATTATGGGTAGTGTCATCAGTTATCAAACATTTGTATATAAGGAAGCAAATTTGTATTTGAAATAAAAGATTATGTACTAATGTTTACACATATAGAAGTTGGGCCTTTTGAAAAGGAAAATAATAACAAATGTGCCATTTATTCTAATCTTTAGTATTGTCTTCATCCTCAGTGTCCTCATTATCAGTTGAAAGCGCTAGCTTTTTGGAAATCTTTAAGGCTCTCAATTTCCTCTAAGTCTTGTGAAGGATGACAACCCTCCTCAATAACTCACTCTGTAATAGGGTGAAGGATCAATGTATGATATGTATACATACACACTTGCATAAACTAACAATGGTAGGAAACTACTTACAGCAAGGACTTGAGTTTTATCACTCTTTTAAAAGCTTTTACCACATAAGCAGTCCTCTCTATCGTAGCCCTAAAATTAGAGATAAAAATGCCTAGTAAAGAGACCTAAAATTATTGTTAGAGAATGACTTATAAATATCCGGTAGGATTAAAATGGACCCGTAACTGTTCAAATGAAAATTTAATTGTCAAAATAAATTCATAACTAACTATTAATGAATTCTAAATATTATAAAATAATGATCAGCAAGTAAGTGGACATAAAATAAGGATAGATGGCCCATTAGTTAGACACCCACTAGATAGGTTGATCGGTCAATTAGGGATTAGTAGCTGGTAAATATTTACTGATGATTTGTTGGATATTGGGAGGTCTTCAAATTTATCCTTGCTATACATTATAGATGTTTGATGTTAATTGTTTGTACATTAGGAGGTCTAAGGATTGATCACTATTATGGACTATAGTTTTTTGCTGATGATTATTTGGATATTAGAAGGTCTATGAATTGATCCCTATTATCCCTTTTCTGGTATTGTGAGGTTCATGTGAACTGATCCTGCTATTATACTTAATCGATGTAGCAGCTAAGGTCTAGAATGTGGACCACTACACAAGTTTTTAGTTCTATCTTGGTTTAGTGTCTTTAAGTGTAGTCTATCTAGTTGGGCCTATTAGATGAAATTAAATTAAAATACGGATGAAAATTTGACATGAATCACATAAATGATTAAATTGACTTAAAATACCATAGTGGCATAACTATAATTGAATAAACTGAGAGACTTAGTACTAAATTTAATATCACTTGAATGATTTTATTTCCTGCATTGCATTTATACAATTATATTCTATTGTTACATCTAAGTGCCTACATATGACATGTTTTTAATATATTAAATTTATCACTGAGCTTTATACTTAGCATACTAGCTTTTTGGTGCGTAACATTCAAAGGTAACTAGTCTAGCCTTGAGGATTGTGCAATGTAATAGCATAGACAGTGAAGGCTATATAGATATATTTTCTTTTTATATGTTTATTAGGCACTCATGTAAATATTGTAGGTTATGGGTTCAACATGCTTAGAAGTTGCTAGTGTCTGTATATATAAGTGTGTGGGTGATGTCTATAAACAGGCTGTTTATATTAATTGTATATTTTTATGGTTTTCTAATGATTTTGGCCTAAGGTCCTATGTGATTTGTGATTCTACATTGATATGTGGTTATGTTGTTAAGTGGGCTAAAAGGTTTCAAAAGGAGATAGATTGATTATATTGAAACTAGAAGTGCTTTTACAGGTGAAAAAAATTTCAGAATGTCACCCGAGTAGCTATTGTGCTTTCCAATTTTTTGGGACACATGTTTAGTGTTTATTAAAAGGTTTTTTTTGGGTCTATTATACCTTATATAAGAATAGTTAAGAGATATATTGAGGAGTTATGTAATATCGGATCAAATAACAAATAAACTATAAGTGTTAAGGAGTCAGACCTAGAGCAACTTCAGGATAGGTCTATTGAGAAGTGTATCGCTTGTAATGTTCCTTACAAAATCAAGTAGAGGTGTCACATTGTGTTGTATTAGAGCATATGTTATTTGTTCCTAAGGGTTTTACATGAGTGCCATTGTCTATGGCTATTTTTTTTGAACTGTTACACTACAAAGAGGCTTATAGGTTATGTTTCTTTTGTAGTTGATCGAGATGAATGATCAAATACTAAAAGATTGAGGAGAGGAAGTGGTTAGTTATACTCTTACAATAGTTTAAGGGGCAGCTGGAAATGCAACCATATTTGAACCTAGTGATACAGCATAGCAGCAATAGCCATAAGCACAACCACAGACATGGGAATCTTTGGCACTATTACAACAGATAGTGGATTTACTTAGGCACACTGTAACTATTGTTCCACTTCTTCCACTAGTTTTAGTACCTCTACCACCACTAACTCTTTCACAAAAAAAACCCCTTCAAAAAGGCTTAGAAAGATCAGAGCTATAGAATTTCTAGGTATAAAAGAGGATGATACAGCTCGAGTAGAGTACTAGTTAGAGAGAACCTTTAGAATCCTAAAACAACTGGAGTGTAGAGAAGAAGAGAGCTTGAAGTGTACAACTTGTCTTCTTTAAGAAGAGGCATTTCATCAGTGGGATACCATTAAGAAGAGGAAAGTAGCAATAGATATCACTTGGGAGTTCTTCTTATACAAAGATAAGAAGAGCTAGGAGTTTCTAGATTTGATATAGGGTGGGAAAATAGTATCAAAATATCCAAAAGATTTCACTAGATTGATAAGATATGCTAAGAATTTTATCCCTACTAAAGAGGAGAAATGAAAAATGTTTCTAAAAGGATTGAATGTGGAACTGAGAATACAAATAGCTAATCCTGAGGGTTATAGATTTTATAGTATTAGTAGCATCTACATATGATATGGAAGATATAGTATAAGAGAAGAGGGATTTCTTTTAGAGGAAGAGACAGTTCATTGCTAAGTAGTCTAGTGCAGTCCTAGAGGGTAGTAAGAGATGAAGGGAGGTATAGTCATAGTCTCAATCAATACATTAGACATAGAGGTAGACTCAATCCTAGAGGTTTTGGCAGGCTTTTATAGTTAGGCCTTGACCACCTTCATAAGCCATTAGGGCTCTACTACTAACAATTACCAAAAATGTACCCTTGACTTATGTCCTTTGAAATAGAAGACATTAGGGATCAGTGTTAGCAGACCAAAAGGGGAGAGTATTTCATTGTGGTGCCAAGGTTTATTATTAGAAAGAGTGTCCCTAGAGATAGATAGAGGGTGCCCATATAGATGCATCTATTGTAGCACCTCAGGGTAAAGGATAGAGTCAGGCAGAGGGAATTATCCCAGTGCAAGTTAGGGAATAAGGTCAAAAGCTCATGCAATAGCGTGACAATATATTGTCATGGATCATGGAGAAGCAATAGCCCTATATGTCATTACTAGTACATTTTACTTATTTGATGTTCCAATTTTGGCATTGATAGATCTAGGATCTACATATTCTTATGCATGCACTACATAAGCATATGATAGAGGATTGAAACTTGAGTATGTAAATATAGACATTCAAGTCAGTAATCCTATAAAGTAGAGTGTGACTATGAACTGTTGTATAGGCATTGTCCTTTAGTGATTCAGGAACATCTATTTCCTATTAATTTGATTGAGTTACCTTTCTATGAATTTGATGTAATCTTAGAAATGGATTGGCTATCTGAATGTCAGGCTGTAGAGGATTGTAAACACAAGAAGATGATCGTTCCAATTATAGAGGGATAAAAATGATTATTGTGGGTGAGAGAAGCCTACTAGATAATCTTATCTCAGCTATTATAGTAAGAAAACTCATCTATAAGGGGTGCAAAGCCTACCTAGCATATGTCATTGACACCGATACTTCTATCCAAGCCTTTAACAATTTCTAATAGTTTCTAAATTCCCTAATGTATTTCTTAATGAGTTGCTAGGGTCGCCTCTATAGAGAGAGCTTAATTTTTACATTAAGGTTATCCAAGTACAACTTTTATGTCCATTACTCTTTACAGAATGGCACCTACTGAGTTGAAAGAACTAAAGGTGCAGTTACAAGATCTGTTTGACAAAGGGTTCATTAGACCTAATACATCAGGAAGCTTGGGTGACACGTATCACTACCCGAGCCACCCAGCCCCACTATATAAGGGCTATGATGCTACATATGTATCCATGTGGTAGAGCCCACTCACCCACCTCACTTTCCTCCCCATTTTACTTCTCCTCCAATCAATGCCACTCTCTCTTTCTCACCCCTATTTCTATGGCTTCCCAAATTTAATTCAACCCAAAATAATCACCAAAAGTTCCATTAATAAGTCAAAAATTAATTCATAAAGTTTTAAGAGGCTATAAGAGAGCCTAAAGTTTATGAATGTTCATGAAATACTAAGTGTACACAAGAAAGGGCCTAAAAATTCAAGTTTATGTAAGTGGTGCCTAAAAATTCAAGTTTATGTGCAATTGGTTTTCTTCTTTTTTATTTTATTTCCTATGGGATTGCATCATTCTAAGGTTGCCTATGTTCTTGGATTTTCATTTGGAGATCTATGGAATTTTCTAGGATTTTTCTAAGGCATGTATATAGATATATAGGCCAAAGAGGAATTCATGCTCAATAATGGAATTGGGAGTGCTAAAGTGTAGGCAAGACTCCAATTCAAGTGTAGGTATGTGAATTTAATGTATTTGAGGTATGCCACGATTATTTCATTTGTAGTTGTGTGGAACTATTTTGTTGAAATTATGGTTTTAGTGGGTAATGCGGGGGTAATTATGAACTAAGCTTATTTTTGTGTTAATTCCATGATATTTGAGTGATTTGTGTGGTGTTTTGATGGATGAGATGCATAGATGGGTATGGCTTCTCTTTAGCTAAGAGGTTGTGTATAAGTGTGAGAGATGTTAAGGCATGTGTATGTATGGTTTACGATGTGCATGTTATATATTTAATAGGTTATGTATATGTATGGTGAGGAAAGACATGGTCATAGTTATGCATTTAATGTGGTTTAGAGGTGTATGCAGGGTTTATGGCATGTATGTTATGTATATAATGTGTGAATTATGATTGAAATTAGGTGTTGGCATAGGAATGTATGTGTAAGTGGTGATTTTGGTGAAATAATACACGAACATATCTGTGACATGTATGGTTGAGGCAAGTGTATGTGTGTTATGGCATGGTATGTGTGGCCGAGACATGTATAGGTTGTGTGATGGCATGGTATGCATGACATGAGGTATATACATGTATACATATGCTAGAATGTTAATATATGACATATATGTGTGACAACCTATGGAAAAATGCATGTATATGGCCATAAAACATGTATAGCCGAGGGGAATATGTGCCACGGTGAAACATGGTATGGTATGTTATGATAGGTAATGTGCATGATTAGTATGATGTCATGAGCATGTGATGTATGGCATGAAATTGGTATGAAGTATATGCAATCATGAATGGAAATATGGCATGTGAAATAGTAAGCTATGTTTGAAAAATGTGTCTAAGAATTAGAGTGTAAAATGATTTGTAAATAGACTTTTAAAACATAAGCAAAAGTGACCTAAAATAGCCTAAACATGAGTTTTTATTTGTACGATTTGTATAATGAAATAGAAATCGCATTTTGGGCCACTAGAATGGCATTATGAGATGTATAATGTGAGATGATAGACGGTCTATAATGGCAAGTTGGTTCGGCATGTAATGGTGCGAGTGAATAGTGGCCACGAGCCTATAACAATATAGAAAAATGGAAAAATGACCTATAACTATCATATTAAATTGATTATTTAGAAAGTAACCCATAAATGGTACTTGAATTGCATTTAATTGGACTTAGATTTATGACATGAATTGGACTTAAATTAGACATATAAATGCCTAGTAAAGAGGCTTAAAATTGTCGTTAGAGAATAACCTATAATTGTCCAGTAAGACCAAAATAGACCCGTAACTGTCCAAGTCAAAATTTGATTGTGAAAATAAATTCATAATTGACTAAAATGGATTCTAAATATTGTAAAAATGATTATTAGTAAGTAAATGGACACAAAATAAGGACAGATGGCCCATTAGTTAGACACCTGCTAGATAGGTTGATCGATCAACTAGGGAATAACAGCTACTAGATATTTGTTGATGATTTGTTGTATATTAAGAAGTCCTCAGACTAAACCCTACAATACATTTTAGATGTTTGATATTGATTGTTTGAATATTGGGAGGACTACAGGCTGATCCCTTGTATCCTTTACAATTATTTACGGATGATTATTTGGATAGTGGGATGTCTATGGATTGATCCCTACTATCTATAGAGTTATTTGTTGTTAATTTGTTTGGGATATTGAGAGGTATATAGACTGATCCCTGCTATCCCCTGCCTAGTATTGAGAGGTTCATATGAACTGATCCTTGCTATCAAACTAGGCCGGTGTAGTGGTCAGGGTCTAGAATTTAGGCCATTACACATCTTTTTTAGTTCCCTCTTAGTCTAGTGTCTTTAAGTGTAGTCTATCTAGTCAAACCTATTGAATTAAATTAAATTAAAATATAGATGAAAATTTAAACTAAATCACATAATGATTAATTTGACTAGAAATACTACTATGGCATAATTGTCATTAAATGAATTAGGAGACTAAGTACTAGAATTAATATCACTTGCATGATTTTATTTCTTACATTTCATTTGTATGCTTATAGCCTATTATTACATCTGATTGCCTACATATGACATGTTTTCAATATATTAAATTCGCCACTGAGTTTTATACTTAGCGTACTAGTGTTTTGGTGCTTAAGTTTTATAGGTAACTAGTTTAGCCTCGAGGATTATGTAATGTTGCAGCACAAACAATGAAAGGTGTATAGATGTTTTTTCTTTTTACATGTTTAGTAGGCACTCATGTAAATATTATAGGTTATAGGTTAAATAGGCCATTTATCTGAATGGTATATTTATGTGTTTTTCTCATGATTTTAGGCCTAAGGTACTGTGTGATTTGTGAGTGTATGTTGATATGTGGTTTTGTTGTTGAGTGAGCTAGAAGGGTCTAACAGGAGATAGATTGAAGATATTGATACTAGAAGTGCTTTTACAGGTGAAAAAAAATTTCAAAATGTCACCCAAGTAGCTGTTGTGCTACCCAATTTTCACTGAACATGTTAAGTGTCAGTTAAAAGGTTTTCTATCTATTATACCTTGTATAAGAATAGTTAAGGGATAGACTAAAGAGTTAAGTAATATAAGATTAAATAACAAATAAACTATAAGTGTTAAGGAGTGCGGACTTGGAGCAACTTTAGGATGGGTGACCTAGTGGGAAGTGCATCGCCTGTCGAGTTCCTTAGGGAATCTAGTAGGGGATGTCATAGTTAGACCTCCTGATGGCAACATCTAAATGAGAATATCATATCATATCATATAAATATACAACATATGTATGTTCAATGGTCCTCATGGACCTCACAGTAGCTGCACTTGTATAAAACATGATACCAAAGTGTCCTAGTAGCTCCTACCTCCTTAGTTTACTGCTCAACTTATCCAATAAGTTATATAACACATATGGGCCATCTACATCATTATTTTACTTACATGTTAATCACATATAATGTTTACTTTTCCTTATATAATAATCCATTATGTACTCATCTAATTTAGGTATACTTGTTAAACAAAAAATTACCATTTTATGGTATGTTATGTAACCACTTTTCTGTAATATTACATCATTACATGCATTATCCATTCTCATTACATTCAAGTGTTCATTTCACATTACTCACCTTTTAACATAAGTTTCACCAATCACATTATCATTTTATCAACATGTATTGCAAATCAAAATATGTCAACACATATTAGGCATCACACATCACAACATACAACATACACATGTTACATACCTAGCATCTCCATCATCATACACATTCATCATTTTGCATTTCCAATTCATAATGTACCATTTTATTTAGGCCTAATACACTTCAATTTCACCTTTTTTAACCTTAATTACCTTAATGATAATCATGTCATTTTTATACATATCGTTCGGCCAACCTTGAATTTCCTCGATTTAAATTATTTTTGACCTAATTCTTATTAATGTTAATTATTTAACGTGCCATACATCCTAACAATATACATTTACCATTTTAGGGTTATCCAAATCCCTAAACAAGCAATATGAGCATATTATACCTATTCTCTAAAATGCACAATTCACTAAAGTATACGCATATTTTATCAAATACACTTATACAACAATCATTTGGCTTCTTGAAAGGCACCTTACACCTTTTCATTTCCTTTAGCTTGGCTACCCTCCACTTTCTCTGAATTACATAATAGAAATTTGATTAGAAAAATTCATGGAAAAATCTACACCACCAAACTCAAAAATAACACTAGAATCATTAACCAAACATCCATACTTACTTAAAAAAAGTGCTAGGGTTTCAAAAATATGCTTAACCAATTTTAAGGGTTCATTACCTTAACCTTTTATATCTCTCTTTTTCCACCAAAATCAACCTTTTCCTGTAAAATTGATACTTAATTAGAGCCTTAGACAAGGAGCGAATCAATTTGAGTACTTGAATCAAAGATTTGGCTTGAGATTTGGTGGAGAAATGAAGAAAAATTGGGAGGTGGAGAGAGAGAATGGCAACATTAACCTAAGGAGGTGGGAAGAGGAACATGAGTTTTTGATTTCTTGTAACACATACACACACATAAGCTCACCCTTTTATATTAAGACCACTGACGGCTATGATTAAGCCATATGGCAATTTGGTAGCTACGATTAGTCTTATTTAAGTTTAAAGCTTTAAAAATGTGTTTTAAATTTTATAGCTATCTAAAAATTCCTTCCTCAACCCTGAAAATTTAAAAATTTCTCATTTTAGAAACCCCTTAAATTTTCTGCCCAAAAACCAATAAAAACTTGGTTAATTAATCTATTGCATTTTTAATAAATTCAAATAAAATACTTATCGATGTTAGAAAATTATGAGTTTAGTAGCATTAGACTATTTGGAATTTTTGACCTTCAAGTTGTGCTATTTTTGAGTCATTTCATGTAATGCCCAAAAATCCTAGTGTTATGAATAGTACTTCTTATGATGTGAATAGTGTTTCTCAAAACTTTGGTCATACTAATATTACTGAATGGAAGTATTAATCATAATATATTTTTTGGTGAAATTTAAAGTGAAAACGAAGTCATTAAATGGTTAAAAAGGATAGTTAAGATTTTATGGTAGTGTCACATGAATAGTCTCCTTATTTTAGCTGAACCATAAAATATTCAACTTTTGTTCAAAACATTTTGGGATTTATACAACCTCATACACAAAGATTCCAAATAGTCCATTGGCACTAGAATTGAATTTTGGGATATCAGGAAATATTTTTACTAAATTGATTAAAGTTAAAAGGTTATATTTTTAGCAATTTTTTTAGTTTTTGAGCTCAATTTTTTAAAGTCTTATAGGAGTCTTTATAAGTGATTTTTTAGAGGTTTAATTAATGGTTAATAAAAGGATGAAAATGGGAGAATTTGATCAAAATGAAGAGGAAAGAAAAGTTCATTTTTTTAGGCCACTCATATAAATAGGTCAAATGTGATTTATTTGGATTAACTAAGGAATAGTGTTACCCTTATCAACCCCCTCTCCTTTCCTTAGAAGTCGATGACTTTTCTTCCTCCCCTGTCCCATTTTGCTTATTTCTTTCTTTAATTTAAACCCTCTAAAAACCATTCTAACCCTATGTCCCACCATCTATGACCTTTAGACCTTAATTATAGTGAGAATTCTAAGAAAAATCAAAGGATTTTTAAGGTTTTGGGTTGTGGCAAATAGTGTCACTATTTTGAACAGGTAATTTTTCTGAAGTTTGATATTTTTTCTACATTCTTTAGGTTTTTGTTTTCAATGGTTACACTTTTGCAATTTAGTTTAAAGGTGAAGGTTCCAATTATGGTTGGTTTCTTCTCATAATAATTTCTTTGATAAAGAGTTTTTTCTTAGACCCACATATATTCTAATCTTTTACATTGATATTCTTAATGTGCTTTCATATGTATGTTAGTATACCTAGGCTATGAGATGTTGTAATGTGACACTTGCACACTTAGTTCTTAGGGAACTAGTATGGGTGTTACAAAAATGGTATCAGAGCTAATTAATGGTTTTAAGACATTTTAACTCATATGTTATGAGCCCGTATAAGTCACACACACACACATACACACACACACACACATATATATATATATGACTGAAGTTAGCCATGTAAAATGATTCTAACAAGATTACCTACATTTAAATGAGAAGATGTCCTTAGCTACTTAGCAAGCTCCTATAACTAAGAGTAACAACAAGAAAGTAATTTTATTTTTATGCCATTATGAATCCTTACTACATATCAAAA
>CANXYI011117901.1:0-11841 GCA_948208565.1 Hura crepitans | reverse complement strand
TAAAACTATGTGGCCTAAAAAGCCACTTCACTCAGCCAAAACACATATTTACTAAGCTTGGCATACAATTATTTCTCTCTCAGGGTCTGTAACACAACCTTGAGATGTTGTTTATGCTTTTCCTTGTTTCTAGAATACACTAGAATATCATCTATGAACACCAGGATAACTAATTCAGATCAAGTTAAAAAACCTATTCATTAGGTCCATAAAATTATTGGTCCATTTGTAAGAACAAATAGCATCACCAAGGATTCATAACACTTATACCAAGTTTTGAAAGTAGATTTCGAAATATCCACAACTTTAATTCTCAATTAATGATACCCATATCTTAAATCAATCTTAAAAAATACAACTACACCCCTCAACTGATCTAAAGATCATCTATTTTGAGCATAAGGTATTGGAGCTATACCAGGATATACCTCAATTTTGAAGTCCAGTTCACCTTGAGGTGGTAAGCCTGATAACTCATTAAGGAATACATTAGGAAATTCAGAGACAATAGGGATATGTTTAAAATCAAAATTGAAAACATTCATATCAATACCATAGGCTAAGTATGCCTCACACTTTTTTTTCAATAAGTTTTTGTGTTATAATATTGGATATAAGATTATTCAAAACACTTCTCTCACTATCCACTGCTATATTCTGTCCCTCTTCAGTTTGAAGGCTAAATTTCTTATTTCTAGAGCCAATTATAGCTTGATACTTCACCAGGCAATCAATTCCTACTATCAAATTAACTCATGGTATGGTAGGTTAATTAAAGTAAAGGAACTTAATGCTTATATATCACTAGAGGACACTCTCCTCTATTAACCAATCCATACTACCCTAATGTCTCTTTTGATAAGAATTAGATGTATGGGATCCATTTCTGTTACCTACTATGCCAAAAACATTATTAGCTCAAGAAAACCATCAAAGTTTACTTGTAGAAACTTGTACAAATCTAAGGGACCATACTTGTCTCTACCGCTAATACCCTATTAAGACTAGGACTTATGTTAGGATGAAGACTATCCCTCTCTTCCTTTCTTATCATCTTCTAACACTACACCGAACTAGCCCATAATAATCTGCCTTTTCCTCTAAAAGAGATCCTTTTTCTCTTACACTATCCCTTCCATGTCATATGTAGTTACCATCAGCACTGTAAAATCTTTCACTCTATGTTTATAGTCTGTATCTTTAATTCATACTTTCACCCTATCAAAAATCTCTTAACTTTCTCTTCTTCTATACCATTCAGTTGTTCCACACATTTCAATGTCCTATCTATCCAGTCCTCTATTCTAGCAACATCATCTTCCTTCCTCCCTAGGTAATTAACAACTCCATATTTTTCTCTAACTTTGCTAACGAAGTGTTCTGTGTAGGAGCTGATGGTAGGGGTGGAGATGGATTAGCAAGAGTGGTAATATATCTGAGAAGATCAACTATCTGTAGTACTAGAGTAGGAGATGCTTTTGCCTGATATTGACCAGGCTCTAATGGCTATGGCTGCTATAAAGTATTACTAGGTTTAGGTACTAATGCATTACCTACCCTTACATAGTTATGGGTGCAACAAGCCACTTTCTTAGCCCTTTATTCAGTTACTTGATCAACCATATCTTTATTGCAAAAGGACTTACCTATTAGCCTTATGTAGTGTAACAGTTTAGAGGAATATGACCTTCGATAGTTGCACTCATGTACACTACCTAGGAACATTAAACCTATGCTCTGATACCACAAGATGTAACACCCCGTACTGGATTCCTAAAGAAACCTAATAAGTGGTGCACTTCTTGCTAAGTCACCCATATTGAAATTGCTCTTTTTGTTTATTTATTTAACTCTTACTTATTCTATAATATCTAACTTTGTCTGACTCCAAATTCAGTCATGTATGTTCTTATGGTCTAGTTAGGTTCATCTCTAGGTTCATGTCTACAAGTAAGCAATTACTCTCCTTTTCAAAATTTTCTTAAGATCCGACAGCATAATGGTTGTCTGACTCATTATCCCAAAATTTAAACACCTATAAAACACTTTAATACCATATTTTTCATAGCTCTTGGACCCTTCTGGTCCCCTACATATCAACCTAACTTTATCATACTATCAGCCCATCAACATAGGCCCCAAGCCACAATCAATCACTCATAGATATAAAGCCCTAGGCTCACAAACCATATCACATAAGGGCATTCAAATATACAAGATAATCAGATGGGATCTTGTTACAAAATACTATCTAAGACATAAACAGAACCTTTTATATGGTACCAATTCCCCACCTATGTACATAAGTGCAAACTATATACTAAACATATGGCAACTTTACTTACCTAACCTCTAAATTTTGATAGCGCACACTCTAAGGCTATTTGCAGGTTTTGATTACCTATGCACCAAAACTAGTACGTTAAGTATATAATACTCAGTGGTGAACTCAACCATTTAAGTTATGTCATATAAATTATCATGCACTTCTACAATAGTAATAATTATTTATTCAATCAGATTATTATATTATCAATTAAGAATACATTTATTAAAATGATCACACTACCCTTCTTGTATAATTATTAATCACTAATCAGATAATATCTTAAAATCTTATATCTTAAGAAGGTTTGCCATTATCAGTGATAATAATATTTTTAACCCTAGTTACTAAACCAATGATTAGCCATTTTCTATCAAATGACCAAAATACCTCTGCTTTTGTCTTTAGTCAATGTATTACTTATTCAATCATTTACAATCAATACATTATAAATTTAGGCTACTTCTATGTATAATATCCTAGTCAATTAATTTATCAGGGCTATACATGTTATGTATGAAAAACTACCAAATTGCTCTCATACCCATTCATGTTAATAAACTTATTCATTTAATTATTATAACCCAAGCAAATGATGATTTTACATCATTATAATAGATAGCATGCATAATCCTTATTGATTAAGCCAATGAGTACAACACATGTAAAATTACCAAAATGCCCTTGGTTATACATTTTGTAGTGTTATATAAATACTCTTTCCTAATTAAGCCATTTCTTGTTTATTAGTCTTGATTTAATTCCTATGTTGTTTGTTATATGAATTTATCCAGCCCGACTAGAAAGATGACATTGACTTACACTAGACCTAGATGGAATGAAAATAGTGTAGTGATTTACATTCTGGACCCCGACCACTGCATCGGCCTGATTAAGTTATAATAAGGTACAGTTTGCTTAGCAGACTAGTCTATCTAATAAACTAGTATAGTGGCCTTTTGGGACCTTCACTATTGTACCAACCTTATTTAAAGATCACTGATGGCATGACTATGTCTGCCCACTAGATTGGTATGTCTAATAGACTAGTGCAGTAGCCCTCCGGGACTTACGCCCCTGCACCGATAAAATTTGATAACTAGTATCAAGTGGCAAAGGAGGAATGTTTTGTGTCTAACAAACTAGTCCAATGGCCCCAATGTGGACCTAAGCCCTTGTACCGACCCTGTCTAAAAAGTAGGTAATGTAGCAGTTGCTAAAATCCCTTAGTTAACCGATCAACCCATCTAGTGGGTGTCTAACTAATGGGACAAAAAACTCAATTTATGTTATTTCTTTATTGATTGACCTCTTATAATATTACTAAGTGAATAATAGACATATATAAATTTTATTGTGCAAATAAATTTTAGCCATGTCTCGTATGGCCATAATTAGGCTATATTGGGTAAATTCTCATAAGAATTTTCAAGTATTAGAATAGCCAAAAAAATTAGGTATATTATGCTTGAATTTATTCCATAATTATTTCTCAATTATTTGCCATTTACTATCCAGTTGTACTTTTGGCTCAGGTAATGGTCAACTGAACAGTTATAGGTTATTATGGTAAGTTTTCAATAGGCTTTTCTAGGTTCTTTTCTCAGCTTTTTTCAGTGCAATTTTCACCATTATTTCCATAATATTCATAGGCCCTAAGCTATACAATCATTAGGCCACATCTAAGGCTAAAACATAAACTCAAATTTCATTACATTTAATCATAACCTATAGCCTTTAAAGGTATATATTATTGGCACATCATAAAGCCACTTTTTCTAGTTGCTTTCTAGTTCAAGTTTAAGTCACCTTTTTTTTTTATTAATATTTAACTTCATTTCCTAAGAATTTTCTTGCCTTTTAAATCTTACATATTTATTCCTAGTTTACCTAGCCAATTATGGCATAAAAAGGCTTATGTACTCGAGCCTAAATATACATAATTCTTGCTTTTCTAGTTACAGTTTAGGTACATTCCAAGGTCATATTTAATGCTTAATTTAAAACACCTTTTAGGCCATTTTAGTCAAGTTCAGGTCCAACTATTATCCTTTCATTTAAAGTACATTGTCATGTATTTATCCAAGGTTAATCATGCCTTTAATCTTTCATACATTGCCTAAATGCATTCACACACACATAAGTTTACTTTCATGCCACCTAAAGGAAATTTAGGCACGTACATGTCTTGGCCAAGTTCAATACACATTTATACACACACTAGTCAAGCCAATTACATATTAAGTCATCATCATGCTTAAAGTATAGTCCTAATTACACAACATTTAAACTTTCACATATGTCTTTATACATATATCACTATTAAGCAATTATCCAAGTTATATCATGATACCATAAGCACATATACTTTCATTTTTACACTAATTGAAATCACTCATATCTAACATATGCCTCGGCCACATTAAAATTCCCATGTACTTGTATATCAACTAATCTTAATGAACATCATGCTATTATTTCACACATCTTATACCACACACATGTTATTTGTACCTTAATCACTAATAATTGCACCTAAACCACATGCCAATGCCTTTAGAAGTTTATGATCTCCTTTCTAAACATGCCAAATCCCCAAATTTCCATACCGTAACTCTAGTAGCTTTTATACTAGCTCTTGGCTATCATAACAACACAAAGAAAAACCTTGCACGCTCTCGACCAAATGGAATTTAAACATCATTCCTACTTCCTTTTAATAAATCAACATAAAAACATTCATTCATCATTTAATCAAGACATATACAACATCCCTTTCACTTAGTCACACTATAAAAGCAATCTAGTTAACTTTGTTATATTCAAGTTCCAACTTTAACCCATTGAAATATAGGTAGCATGAAATAAATGTTAGAGTTCATATACCTCTATAGACACCTTACCTTGACCTATAATGATTGCTAGAGATAAACTCTCAAGTATAGCATAAAAGCCACTAAGAGGTAGGTCTGCACGGACCTACTAGCTATGTTCACACATACTAACTATATGATCAGGTCAAAGTCTAGCCCATGAGGGCCACAGACAATCATAGCAAAAAGCCTAGTCTATGCGGACTGGTACAGATAAGTCCGCATGAACTTGCCGATGGGAAAAGCACTTTGGAGAAAGAATTTTACCTATTCACTTTAAGAGCCAGAATCCTTTAAGGATTAGGAATCCTTTTTGGACAAATAGGAGGAAAAACCTAAAAAAAAAATTAAAGATAAATACTTCTCTACATTAATAGAGAGTGGAGGTTCAAAAAATTACAATAAAAAAGAATACATATTCCAACTACAAAAAACACTTAGGAGCTTTGGAGGCTTGATCTGGGAGTGATTCCAACCATCTTCACCTAAATCCTAAGGCTTTTATGCTAGTGTTTGAAAAGATTTTCTTGTCCAGGTAATATCTAAGGTATATTGAAAGATTCTTTGATATCTTGTAGGTCTATGATATCTAAAATTGATGTATAAGTGAGGTGATACTTTATTATCCACGCTCCTATTTATGATAAGTAGGCCAATTGTATTGATACATAGGTTGTGAGATTGATCCTTATAATTAATGTTTGGCACATTGCATGATGTTAATCACCACTACATGAATTTAACCATAAATGTGCTTAGGTCTGCATAGACTTAGTGCCTTTACACACAAGCATATATGTTAGTCCGCACGGCCTTCTTTCTTTTATGAGAATTTGGTAAGCAAGTCCACATAGACTTATATCTAATAAACATGATTCTTTATTCCAATAGTACTATGTCATATGCTAGCTAATTCATATGACTAAATATTATTGTGTGTTAATATTGAAAGTATGTTATTATGTACAAGAAGAGTGAAACGTCTGCATAGACTTATGTGTGATAAGTTGTATGGTGATTTTGTGGCATATGCTCTGCTTACATAATCAATGGCATTTGATTCATTTATCTTAAATATGTATGTTTTCTATTTATCATGTGTTAATAATCTAAATTTAACCTTTTTGGCCTTAGTGTTCTCTAAGTTGTCAACTGGATTCTCTTGCTAGATTGAAAGATAGAATGAACTTAACCCTTCCCTAAAGAAGGTCTATACATGCTAAGAATAGACTTTTCTAATGTCTGCATGGACCAAGTAATGTAGAAGCGGGACCATTTTACTATTGTATTTTGTCTCTTTGGTTTTGTACTATTTACACTTTATTATTTATTTTGGGGTTGTAATAGTTAGTAAATAACTTGTTTTGCACACTAAAACCTAAATTTCACATCAAACTATTCCATATAATTAATTGGTGTTTCTAACAAAATTGATTTGTATTTCGTTAATCAAAAGTCACATGAAAATTGTATTATAATAAAGATCAATCTCCTAGAGATTGGAGTTAGGCAATTACCACCAAGTCCTACAGAATTATGGGTAGCTGTCAAGTCAATTAATAAATAATGAATGACCTAATATCTAGATATATAATATACATTAATGTATTCTTTAAATATCATAATTTACTTCTATACATGCAAGGGTGATGTAATTTAAATTAAGAATGACATATGCTTAAATGATAAGGGACTGATAAACATTATAATATACATGGACAACATATTATTGGGGCATAAATAAGATTTGGAATTTTAAACCTTTCTGGTACAGAAGATCAGACATCCTGGTGTAGAGGCTAGGTGGTAACTTGACTAACCACTCTTATCCTCGATAAAAATATCATAATCTCTACAGTGGTGACTCCACTGGGGACTGAGAAATTTTAATATGAAAGAGCCCAAATAATGTCATCTAAATATTCTAATTTTTATCGATCCCATGCATTACATCCTATATAAATTATGTCCCTTTTAACTTGGATGGTGTTGTGAACTAGACTCCATTTTCATTCAAGAATGGAGAAGTGCTAGCATATCCATCACTTGTAAGCCTCAAACCTTCGGGTATATGAAAAGGTGAACTAATCGATTGATGTTATCCTTGATTGGAAAGACCCGTTAGGAGGGACCTCTACTTGTGGGAGCCTATCAGCCTTTTCACTAAAACCATGAGCCTATGTAGTCAAGCTTAGTAACCTCCCCTAAGTTGTATGACCCTAATTGTGTGCAATTGCATTTATGATTGCTACATAGACCTAATTACATTTAACCTTATTTGAAGTAGGGGCAAGCCCATTTTGGCTTTTTGTCTGGGATGGGCCCACCCTAATTTCACATCAAAAAAGATATAAATGTCTTAAGGTCACTGCTTTTGCTTGCACTTTAAATACAAGAAATTATTAGGCCTAATCAAGCCTATGTTTGAACCAATGCATCCCCCAATAATGCTTAGGTAAGCCTGCCTAGGAAAGATGACTAAGACCACATGTGTGGGATTAAAATGGTTGGAAGGACTATTACCTATATTTGTCTTTTGTTGCATCACAAACACACATTCGCACATAATGCATCTTATACTATTCATGCATCATGTCTGACCCCTTTGTCTTGTCCAGCCATCATTGATCCTTCACTAACTGCTCAGTGGAAGAGAGTAGGCAAACGCTTCAACAATGTTAGCACAAAAGTACCTATACAACCTAAGCGAGGAATTGTGTCTTCTGATGAGTACATGACTAAAGCTATATTCATGGAACCAATGGCTAAGATGGAAAGGAGGATGATGTCACTAGTTACCAATGCTATGTCCTATATACAGAACCCTTAAGAGGTAAGGTAGACTTTCGAGACCAATAAGGGGAAGGAGATAGCAGGGGAGCTTAAGGATGACTAGTCATCTGATGATGAGATACCATAAGTGATAAAGGCTTACAATAGGGTACCCACTTATAAGGCACCAAAAATGACCAATTAAAGAAGTTAAATGAAAAGATAGAGGCTATGTCCTGATTGGTAACCGAGGGTAGAGATATTAACCTCGATGACATCAGTCTAAGACCCAATCACTCTATGCCTCATAAGTTTAAGATGCCTAATTTGAGCAAGTTTGGTAGAACCTTTAATCTTTATACTTACCTAAAATAGTACGCAGTTGCCATGAGAGCAACCCATCTGATAGAAGAATAGATTGTGAACCTATTCAGCATGTCTCTTATAGGCCAGGCTCTTGACTTGTATCACTATCAAGAGAGATGGGTTAAGGAGGGCTAGAATAAGTTGGCAAGGGCATTCAA
The DNA here is from genome assembly GCA_948208565.1 of Hura crepitans. NCBI lineage: Eukaryota > Viridiplantae > Streptophyta > Magnoliopsida > Malpighiales > Euphorbiaceae > Hura > Hura crepitans. The sequence continues at coordinate 3,346 of CANXYI011117901.1, read as the reverse complement.
CAAGCAATATGCCAATAATGCCAATGTTGAGATTACTTTGAAGGATTTAGAGCTGATTAAGTAGAAGCTTAATGAGAGTTTTTTTGGCTTTCTGTAGAGGTGGAGGGAAAAGATCTTAAAGATGAGGAATAAGCCTGAAGACATTGACCAAATTAAGATGTTCATTAAGAATGCCAATAGTTATATAAACAATAGGCTTACCACTAAAGGCATTACTACCTGGGAACATTTGAAGGATATCACTATTGACCTTAATGCTGGGTATCAGAATAAGGGCTAGAAGAGATCAAACAATAATCCTACCTTTACTAGTGGAAATGCCAACAATCCCACTAAAACTATTAAGGTACATGCAGTTCAAGGCCACAGGTACTGAAATCTGGGTAAATCCTTGTCATGGTGCTTAAAGAAGCTCACTAAGGAATGGAAACTATAGTCACTTTCACACTAGCCATTCAATGGACCATTACCCCTAAATCATAGGCACGATCAGTATTGTGCTTATCATTAGAGAACCAGACACCTTACAAACAATTGTAAACTCCTCAGAAGGGCCATTCAGGATCTTATTAATTCAAAATAGATCCTTGATCTAGAACTTCATCAAACCCACTACCAAAATATCACACCACATTCCTCCTTAAATTCGGGTTACTTGAAGAGTATGAGCTGAGGGAAATCTATGGGTCCAACCTAGCAATAGAAATAGGTGTGAGGGTGAGTGAATCAATTTGAATTAACAATTTTTTGGATAGTGAGAGTGACTTTAAGGCTTAAGAGAGTAAGAGTTTCTGGGATGAATCCTCTTATGAGGATTTTAAAGAGGGTAAGAGAGAGACAATACGAGTTGAGGGAGAAACGGTGGAAAGAGTATAAAAGAATGGTTAGATCTTACCAAAAAAAGAACTAAAATTTAGAGAAGATAAGCATGAGGAGGTGTTAAAGTGGCTCAAGAAAACTTAAGCCAACATTAGCATCTAGGATTTGTTGATGTCATCCAAAAACCATAAGCAAAAGGTGGTTAAAGCTTTGGGTCAAGTTGTTATTTTGATGACTACCACACCCGATGAGCTTGTAAAAGCAATAAAAATAGGCAACATAGGCCTCATCTCATTTTTAGACATAGATTTTCATTTAGAAGGAAGGGTGCACAATAAACCCCTCTTTATCAAGGCGGAAGTAAATAGGAAGAAAACATGTTATGCAATGGTAGATGATGGTTCATCCCTTTGTGTTTGCCAAGATCCTAGGTGGTTTAGGGATCAAGAAAGAATATTTATTACCCTCTAACATCACTATAAAGGCCTATGATGATACTAGCAGGTAAGCTAAAGGGTCTTTTACAATCAAGGTACAGGTGGGACCAATTGTTAATGAAGTTGAGTTCATAGTTATCGATATACCTACTACCTTCTCTATCCTATTAAGAAGACCTTGGTTCCAGAAGCTAGGAGGAGTTCCCTCAACTTTGCATTAAATGATCAAGTTCCCACATGAAGGCAATATCATTACCATAAAGGCCAAAGTCTGTCATGCTATTTCCACTTTAGCTATCGCCAATCAGACTTTTAATGAATTTTATGTTATAGGAATTTATGAGGATTACATGGACCTGGCTGTGTCTAAAATGATGAAACATATGGCTTTTTGGGAGCTAGTTTAGGGAAAAACTTGCAAGGTATCACTGAACCTCTACAGCTGTATTACTAGAAGGATATAAGGGGGTTAAGCTACAATCCAAGCAAAGAGGGTAATCCAAGACAGGGTAACTCATTGGAATATCACTTTGTCAAGTAGAAGGGTATCAAGTATAATGGGACTCCAGAACTCGTGATCATAAAGTGACTCTGCAATCTAGGATTTGAAATTTTTTCCAATGTTGTGGATTGGGAAACAGGACATCTTACTCAAATTCAGTGGATAGAGGAAGTGTTCTCAAAGCTATCAACTTCTGAAGAAGTCTACCCTGCTCTCCTAAAGGTTATGCTTGAGCTAGAAAATTATGATTTATTTATGGATGAATTGTATCTTTGTGACATCTTTGAGGCAAATGATTTACTTTTTAATAAGATGAATGATGAATTTGCATATTTGTGTGATCTTTCTTTTGATGGTAATATACATGCATATGATCATTACATGAGCATTTTTAATATTAATTGCATTAAAACTAATCATTTTAATCTTGGTACCAATGAGAAAACAAAGAATGTATTAATAGCTCATAATACTACTATTGAAGAAAAAGAGAAATTTGAGAGATTACTAAAGAAATATGAGGCTTAGAAAAGTTCAAAGCATTAGAAAAGTTCTTCTAGAGGCTAGACTAATTCAATATGAGGCTTAACCCTAAGAAATGCATCTTTGGATTCACGTCGGGAAAGTTATTAAGGTTTATAGTAAGCAAGAAAGGGATTGAAGTCGACCTAGACAAGGTGAAGACCATCTTAGATATGCCTACACCATAATTTGAAAAAGAGGTCAGGGGATTCCTAGGCAAAATTTAGTACATCAGCAGGTTCATATCTAAACTCACGGTGATTTATGAACCTATATTCAACCTGCTATGCAAAGGACAACCAAAGGAGTGGAATAATGATTATAAGAAAGCATTCAAATTCATTAAGAAGTACCTAATTAACCCTCCAGTTTTAAGACCCCCAAAAATTGGCAAGCCTTTAATCTTGTACCTAGTAGTGGAAGGGTCCTCAATAGGAGCATTGATTGCACAAGCAGATGAAGTTGGAATGGAAAGCATAGTTTATTACCTAAGTGAGAAACTGTCCCATATGAATAGAAATACACAGAAGTAGAGAAAATATGTTTGGGAGTAATTTGGGCATCAAAGAAGTTGTGGCACTATTTCTAATCTTACAAAGTATAGGCAGTGACAAAACATGACCCGCTCAAGTATCTACAATCCGCTCCATCCTTGGTAGGAAAGATGGGACATATGATATTACTTCTTCAGGAGTTTAACATATTCTATGTTACCAAGAAGACCATCAAAGGCCAAGCTGTGGTTGAGTTCCTAGCCCAACACCCAATGGAAGAGAAACAAGAGGAATATGAATTTCTAGATGAACACTTCGGGACAATATCCTAGGAAGGATGGAAAATGTTTTTGTATGGGGCCATTCACCAAAAATAAGAAGGAGCTAAAGCATTGGTCAATAGTCCAAAAGGTGAATAGATATTTCTAGCGATAAAGCTAGAATTTTTAGCCACCAACAACATGGCAGAATACGAAGCATGTGTCTATGGTCTTAAAACTCTGTATCAACTAGGGGCAAAAGTGGTTAATGTCTACAAAGACTCAATACAGGTCATCTAATAGGTAAAAGGT
>CANXYI011117886.1:0-12152 GCA_948208565.1 Hura crepitans | reverse complement strand
AATTACTTCCTGATATCTAAAAATTCTAATTCTAATGCCAATAGACTTGTTAGAATATTTAAGTATCAGGCTGTATAATTCTTAAATTATTTTGAGCAACTTTTTATTTATTTTACGGTTTAGCTTTGCCTATGGCACTATTCACAAGACATTTTTGCAAAATCTTGCTTATCATTTTTAGCCATCCAAATGACTTTAGATTGACTTCAAACTTTACCTAAAATTCTCTCATAATTAATACTCCCTAATGGACTACTTAGTGTGACTCAAGTTTCGAGAAACACTGTTCATCTCAAGAAGTACTATTCACGAGAGTCAGGATTTTTAAGTCGCTACAAAATGTGTTTTAGAGGTTATAAAGGGGCTAATAGATGTTATAAATATGGAAGAATAGGGCTTGATTAGAGGAATTAAAGGCAATAAAGAGAGATGGTATCCTTATGATGCTGTCAACTTGATGAAGTAGAGAGGAGGAAGAAGATGCCCACTATTCACTTGTTAACCATTTTAAATTACTTAAATTGACCTTTGATTTAGTCAAACAAATGAATGGTCAAGATTTCTTTCGAATTATCTAATAACTCTTCTTAAATGTCACTTTCATTCTTTAATTTATTTATGTTTTATTCCCTAATAAAACCCTTATTCAATGCTCTTTATGCCCTAAAAAATTATACTATTAAGAGCCATAGGCCTTAAGAAACCCATGCTCAAAAATCAAGATAAACCAATAATATTAACTCTTTATAGCCTTGCCTATTTTAATTAAAAATACTTCCCAATATTTAAAAATTTCAATTCTAATGCCAATGGTCGATTTGAAATATTTTACGTATTAGGTTGTATTGGTCCTGAAAATTTTTTAGCAAAAACTAAATATTTTATAGTTCAGTTAAAAATAGGTCACTATTTATGTAACACTATCTAAAATCTTAGTTGTCATGTTTAACCATATAAATGACTTAGTTTTCACTTCAATTGGTCACATTAGTGTAATTAGGGTTTTAGGAAGTAATATTAATGCCCAGTGAAGTACTATTCATAACATCAAGATTTTTGAGCATTAAAATACATTACACACAATATTGTCTTATTTATTTCATGCATTTAGTCATACTAAAAATTACATTAATAAATTACCTTATGTTAGACCAATATCGCAATTTATAGCATTATCAAAATTCTTAATGAGGTAATAAATACATGTATTTCTAATAATGATAAGAATTCGTGAAAGCAATTATATAAATGTATACACACATCTATTATGTATTTATGCATTTATAATAATTTAACATAAATAAAAATCATATATAACATAGAGATGTCATAATTTCGTATGTATGTATATGCCATAACTTACAAAAAATCTATGATGACTATAAGTGCATAAGAAATGTTATATTTGCAAGAAGTTTACATTTTATTAATTACATGCCTTGATCATCTTTAATCTCATTATACCTTTGTCTCACCCACATATAAAAGACATATACCTAGTATATACACATATTCCTAGCATTCATCCTTTTGTGATAGTTATAAGTTAAGATAGAAAATATGTATCATAGAAAAGTCATATACAAACATACAAGCTAGATCCTTGAACATGAGCACTATAATTTACATGGATAAGTATCATTATATTAATATGTTATTCCTAAATCTATTTGTCTTCTTGGATTAGCTTTCTTATGCTTAATATCCATTTATTTTAGCCACAAATAAAAGACACCTACCCAAAATTAGGTAGTGGGCCTCTCTAACCACATACAAATAAGTGTATGTAGTGGTCCTTGAGGACCTATACGGTTGCTATAGTAGCCTAGGTATGTATAGTGGCTCCACTTAACCTATACAACTATTGCACTAACCTAAGTTTGTGTGTAGTGGCCCCATGTACCTATGCCACTACTACACCAGCCTAGGTATATGTATAGTGGCCCATGGACATTTACAGCTACTACAGTAACCTAGGTATGTGCGTAAGGTCACGATGGACCTATACGACTGCTAAAACAACATGGTTATATGTGTAATGGCTCTACGGACCTATACAACTACTACACTAGCTTGAGTTATGTGTAATGGCTCTAAAGACCTATAGACCTACTACACTAGCCTAGTAAGGACTGTATTACCTAGCAACTGCTATACATCTCTAGTTGACCGACCAACCCATCCAAAATAGGTTGTTTAATCGTATGGGCCATCATCGTATTTAATTTTTTTCACCTTCAAAAAATATTTTTAAATAATTTTATTAGCCGTTTGGTTAATACAAGCCCTCATAGGGTAATTAGAGCTCTTTTTAATACTAAATTAAGTATGACATCATTTTCTTACATTATTCACATCATAAATATCAAGACATGAATTTCAATGCATATATAATACAAGCCATATCATGTGAACTCACCCAATTTTGGCTCAATTGTCTATGTAAGCAATAACTCAACTATTTAGCCATCTCTTCAATGGATTACCACCTTATTGATCTCACTTTCAAGGCATTCATTTATTCGCATATTACATCAAAGCACACTTATATGGAAAATCACCTAACCATTTCACATAAATACATGAGTTTGCCTTATTATGTTCCTTTGTGTCAATAACATCTTATGTAGCTTATTATTGTGAACCTAACACATTTATGAAACACCTAAAATTTCCTCCTATGTTTTGGCTAGGTATATATCATTAACAATAATACGTATTTCTTTTGTTTCATGTAAATGTTACATTAAGTGGCATATTAGGAATATAAAACATTTAGGTGCCCATAATTATAAACTTGTGTCATGATTGCACTTACATTATAGCACATAATATTTAATTTTCATACATTATTCCAAAGCTACATCATTTATATTATACATATAATATTTACACATATATATCTCACTTAAGTAACGCTTAAATTCCAAGACTCAAGTAACATGTCAAATGCTAACCACACCCCTTCATGACCATGTTTAGCATATAGGATACATATAATATTTACACATATACATCTCACTTAAGTAACACTTAAATTTAAAAACTCAAGTAACATGTCAAATGCCAACCACACTCCTTCATGACCATGTTTAGCATGCTTCACCCAAAGCATGATAAATACAAAATCATCTTATTCTTTTACATGTAGCACTCATTTCATCATTTAAATGACAATGTAATGCCAAAATACTAATTTACATGTCAATTAACATACACTTTTCATTTATTAAACTTACATAAATAATTTAATGCATATAACCATACACAAATGGCATACTTAATTTATTACACAAACCTACGTAGGCCTTTCTCTTAGTGATATCTCTCGTTTGCTCACTTTATGACTAGGAATGAGGTTGAGCAAGCATATATCAACTTATTTACTAAATGAATTCATTTAAACACTACCCAACTTAAAATAAACAATGTAGCTTATAATGTACTTGCCATGTCTTTATATCTACATAATAGGACAATTTAGCATTTAAAGCCTTATTAATGACAAATGCCCTATTTGACTATATTCTATATTAATTTAAGCAAGTTATTAAGTTACTTTAGGTTATACTTTTCAAATACATTGTTTAAACATAAACATACATAAGAGTTCTAACTAATATAAATGTACATACCATTTTATTCCATATAAAATGCATAATCCTCACAAATACATTTCATTTTGATCATATATGCCATTTTGCATCTTTTCATGAGAATACATAAGTATACATTTTCATTCCATAATCATATGACTACTTATAAACTCTTCATCAACTTCTATACTTTAGCTCATTTATGATTAGCACCATTTTTAACACATAATCCATATATAAGTACTTATTTATTTCTTTTAACTTTTATACAAATTTATAAATTAATTCATGTATTTTGCCCACTTTTTAAAACGTAACATCTTGTATTTTAGTATAGTACAGAAACACATGTACTTAGGCTACCTCTTATTATAATTTGGAAATGCTTCTAATTTATACATGTAATAAAGGTTATAATAAGCTTTATATAAATAACAAATTAAAGCTTAATTTTCAAGCATAATTAGTGTAGATGCTAAGATTTTTAACCCATGATGATAACAAAAGATAAGCTTAAGTAATAAGGCAAGGAACCTAAAACCTTGGTTAGTATAGACCAACCAAGTGTAAGTCCAGTTAGACTTGATGCCATAAGGTCCGCAACAACCAACCAAGGCCCAGTTTAGATCAATAGGCCTAAGGCCCATAGTCCACCTAGATAAGCCAGAGCCAACATTTGTATGGACTACTATAAACTTAACCCAAAACTAGGCCTAAGTCCTATGAACTGCTCGGTTGAACCCAAAGCCTATGTTCGTATAGACTTAGCCATCAAAAGTTCGTACAGATGTATAACTAAAAAGCTTCCAAAAGTGTAAACTTCTTATTTAGACTCTAACTCCTATCCTTATCAAGATTTCACCTCTTCTAGATGGGAAAGCTATTAACTAAACTTATAAATACCCTATCTTAAAAAAGAATTAAAAGGGGGGGGGGAGTTAAAGGAGAGGAAAATTGGAGAATCCAAACCGACTATCAAAAGATTTTAGGTGCTGACTCTAAAGCAGAAATTGATCTTCTAGTCCTAAGCCCTCACTAAAACTCTTTCTTTCCAAAATCCTACATTTGCTTTATTGCTTAAAGCTAATCACAATGTAAGATTTGCATCCTTATTTTGCATTATTCTTTCCATTTGTATTATTTTTGTAAACTAATAATCTCTTGAGATTATTCAATATGTGAGTTAATTCTATGTATCCCCACATCGATTAGATGAGTAGGTTATTGTCTTGAGCTATTTTAATCATATGTAATTGCCTATTAGAACAATGTAATCATTTTGGAATTAACACTCTAATTGCATGGACTTACCTTAACATATGATAAGGTCTATACGAACTTAATATTTACATGATCTAATGTCTATGTGGACTGTTGTTCAATAATAGCCTTTTGTTTACTTTGTATACTAAGTTTTAATGTATTCTATTTACCCTGTTTACATACATGTATGTTGTTATCATGTTGTATGACTATTTTACTACTTAGTTTGCATATTATTGATATTCAAAAATTAATGTGGTTGGTTTGCATAAACTCCATTTCATGAGGAGTGTAGTCTGCATAGATATATATCTTATACATGTTTGTTCTGCGTTTCATTATGAACTGACTCCCTTTCATAAAGAGTGTAGTTCGCATGGACACGTGTTCTATAATCTAATTTTTATGAATATTGTTGTGATGAATTTTTTATTCTCCTTTGCAAGATTAGTATGTCATCATTCTCATTTGCAACCATTATTTGAGTATGTATCATGGTCATTCATATTTTCATTACACAAGTTGTTATTATTTGATTTCGTATTATTATTAGGTCCTTACGGACCACTATTTGTGTTTCTAATAATTTTCTTTGAGTTGTGTAAGATTGACCCTTCTTATTGGATATAAGGTTTAGATGGACATGTATGTTGTAACATGTTATAGTCCGCACGGACAAAGACCAAAAGCCATATAGAGTCTACACAGACTTGTTGATGCAAAGATAGGACCATACATCTTATTCTTTATTTGATTATTTTGTTTTATACCATTTATCCATTTTGTTTATTTTAGGATGTAATAGGTAGCCTAGTAACTCATTCTGTACACTAAAATACCTAAACTTACATCAATCGTTTTTTACCTAATTACTTGGTTTTTTCTTAAAAAAAATGGTTTAGAGTTTTCCTTAATATAATTAACATATGAAAATGTATTTTAACATAGTCTAGTCTCCTAGATATGGGAGTTGGCCAATTACCATAAATTTCTATGGAATTATGGGTAGTTGTGAAGTCAAACATCAACTAATAAATAGCCCAATTTGTGGAAGTCAATTCACACTTATGCTTATTATACATTCTGAACATTGCAATTTATTCTCTTTAAGAGAAAAGGTGACATGAATGCTTTAATTATAATCCTTGCTTGCATGATAAAGGATGGATAAATATTCAAATATAAAGGAGAGTATATTATTGAGGCATAAAAAAGATCTAGTTCTAAACCCTTTCTAGGCAAAAGATCAGTGGTCCTAGTGTAAAGCAAAAAGGTAATTCCAAACACTAACCACCTCATACCCGGTAAAACATACATAAATCTACAATGGCAACTCCACTAATAACTGAGAATTAAATCCAAAAGTGCCCAAATAATATACCTTTTACTATTATAATTTTTATCTATCCTAAGCATTTAATCATATATAAATTGTGTCCCTTTTTACCCTTCATGGTGTTACAAACCACAAACCCATTTTTCATTCAAGAATGGGAGATTATCAAAATATCCATCACTCGTAAGCCTCATACCTTCTCTTATATGAAATGGTGAAATAATTGATTGCTATTATCCTTGATTAGAAAGGCCCATTGGGAGGATCCCTACTTGTGGGAATCATTAAAGCCTTACAATCCCACCTCAAACAATACTTAAATGTCATAGGCCATTATTGTTGCATTCGTTATATATATGAGAGGTTATTAGACCTAATTAAACCTATAATCAAACTTATGCATCCCCCAATGATTCTTAGATAAACCCATCTAAGAAGAATTATTGAGACCACGTGTGTGGGAGTAATATTATTAGAAGACTTATTACTTATGGTTGTCTTTGTACCTCCTAGCTTGTATCTTTTTTGTCTTTATATACATAACATTATACATGCTTCATGACATAAACTTAGTATCTTTCTTGTTTTTATATACCATATATATCTCAATGAACTTTTATATTTCTATCCTAGTACTTATGCATTGTAAACACACTTTGTTTAAACTTATGTACACTTTACACTAGCATATGACACACAAACCATGTATAAAAGGTTGCCATCTTTTAAAAATTCATGCATCTTATGACCTCGCTCATGCATTAACTATCCATACCATGAATCCACTCATATACATGCATCATATTTGTTTTTGAAACTGAAGCACACATGTTATGCATCAATAAAAATCATACATAACATTTGGCATCTTTACAAATCATGCATAACATGGGCATCGTAAAAGTCATATATATGCACTAGAGTTATAGGCCCTCATTCATACATCAACTAAACATATGTTGTACAAGCACATCACGATCCTATAATTTTATAGTTCCATGCATACTATTTAGGCTTAATCATGCATCATTGATTCATATATGGAATATCAATGGAAGCCTCACCCATGTACCCATGTATTCACATTTGGCCCACTATATCTAGGCTTTCCTTTGCGTCACCTCACCTAATGTAGGCATCACATTCATTCAAATCCATATGTGTTTCTCATTACCTCTATATCATAATTATCAAACACTATATATAGCATCATAATGATTGAAACATGTATCATATCACTTTAACCATTTATCATGCTTCAGTTAGGCTCTTCAAAGGAAATAACCCTACCTTTCCTTTTTCTAAAGGTGATATTGGATGGCAAAAACTTTCAGTACATTAGAGCAACAATCAAAGAAGCTGTGGCTTTAAAAATGGAAACTATTAAAGCCATGATACAAGAAGAATTTGACAAATTAAAGACTACTGAAGGGGTAAAAAGTGACTAAAAAACCATGCCCATCTATTTTTCATGCAAATTTATCATGTTTGCCCTTATCCTCAATATTCGAAGAATTAACGGAGTAAAACCTTTTTTAACCATTGACACCCAAACCTTACCCATAAGAATTTCCGTTAAAATATTGTCATGATTTGTAACATTGATACCACTAAAGACTAGTCATCTCAATAACAAATGCATAACTTTTTGCCATGCCATTCAAAACCTTATAGATCAGGGCAAAATACCTAATCTTAAAGATCACCCATTACTAGATCTCACTACCATTGCTCAATTCTCTGAAAGGAAGGTTCTCTCTTACTAACTTTTAATCTACCACCTTATAGGCTAACTTTTAGCTAACTATAAGATTGTGCCAATCAAGGATATAGAAGGATTCAATAAAGATAGGATAGTTAGTCTTTGTTTTCTTTTCTAATTATTTTTTTTCTTTTATGTTAGAACAATTAAGGCTTAATAAAACTTTTTTTTTTTTACTTTTCATAAGCATCTTTGTTCACCTATTCATTGCATAGCATAGTACTCTTAAAAGTGAGTTAAGAGATCTTAAGAAACTATTCAAGAAGAAAAATAAAAAAGAAAAAAAACAAACATGATTAACTTAATCCATATGTATCATAAACAGTTCATGATTCTCCTAAGAATAGTTTACCACCACTGCGTGTAATCCTAAATTTCAACACATGATCCTTCTTTGTAAGGTATGAGAAATATCCCAGAATGTGAAATAAGTGACAAAAAAAATTGGGGGCAACTAAACCAAAATGAATGCTTCTTTCCTTTAATTAAAAATTAAAGCATCAAATTCATGTTTCCAAAAAGAATTCTATCCAATTAGTTTCTTTCAAACCTATGAACCGGTTAAAGAAACAAACATCTTTTCAGTCCTTGCTCACATAAAATTAAAATGGTCAAAAAACTCTAAAATGTCAAAACTCCGAAGCCTACAAAAGCAAAAAAAAAATTACTTTAAGCCTTAAAAAATTAAGCATTCTCTTTTAAATCATGGTTGCCCTTATTAAAAGAATTAGTCTTTTAATTCTCACTAAGTCAAAAAATCAAAAGTATAAGCATGGGTAAAAATTTGGCAAATTTGAAAGAAAAAATTTTGCTAAAAAAGTCTTCCAACTAGCTAATAACAGGGATATCATTAATGCAATACTAAAAAAGGTTAGAAAAATAACATTCAACATACAATAAGGGCAAAAAGATTTGGAACACTGGTGAGGCACATTTTATTCAACCTACACCTCTTTACGTTTGTCGAACATTTCACTTCCTTTCTCCACTTTTTCAACACCTTATATTAACCTATTTCCCTACACCTTCCTTTCATTCTTTAATCATCCAAATTTAGCCTACCACTCTACACCTTAACCTTTCTCAAACCCAGTTTTTTCCTATAAGGAATCTAAAGGGAGAGTGATCTTAATCAAAACATGTACTAGCCCATATACCTATTCTTAAAAAAAAGATACCATTTGCTTTTACATACATTTACCTTCATCATAGTTTATCCACTCACTTATATAAGGAAAGATATATTAGATTCAAGCAAAAAAAAACATACACTACTTTATCTATCTAGAATGTATAAGCTCATATTCATCCATTAGATAGCTAAACATATTGGTCACTATATTTACCACATCATGTTCATAATAAATACATATCAGGTACACACATGTACTAGCATCACAAAATTCATGCATACACCTAAAGTTAATTAAACATAAACATTTCATTCACATTAATTCAATATGGATAAACATGCATTAACTCACACCCATTCATAGGATATGCATCAATTCTTCCACGTTCACTCATATGTATCAGTATATCTAAACGCTTGAAGTTTGGCTTATGATGATAACTAGAGATAGCTCAAGCAACAAGGCAAGTAACCTAAAAACTAAGTCTGCATGGACTAATAAGGCATAAGTCCACCCAAACTTAATGTTATAAGGTCTACACCTTGGCTAGTGTAAACCAATTGAGCCCAAACCCTAAGATCTACATAGATAAGCCAAAGCCCATATCTACATAGGCTAAATCTAACTTATCCTTAGACCTAGCCTAAAGCCCACATACTAATAGGAAAACCTATAACGAGGTCCACATGGACTTAATTGAACAATTTTGCATGGACTTGCTGACAAAAATCTTCCCGAAGCATGGGGTTCTTATTTAGGCACTAAATCCTATTTCTAGAAGGATTCTGCCACTTTTGGATAGGATATCTTAATGCTAGAGCCTATAAATACCCCTTTTAGTGTATGACTTAAGGGGGAAGCTCAAAAAGAGCTTAGAAAGAGGCAATTCTGATAGCCTAAACCCACTGTCTGTGAGTCTAGGAGAGGGTTCCCACTAGGAATCGCTCTACTAGCCTTATTAGCCCACACTCAAATTCTATTATTCCAAAACCTTACCTTTTGCATTGTTGCTTGAATTCCACTTACAAGGGTAAGATTTTAGGCCTCTCATTGTACATATTGATGCTATTTTCATGGACTTAGGATCTCTAAGGATTGATCTTAACTGAGGTGATTCTATGTAATCCTCACTTTGATCATAAGAGTAAGTCATTATTTTAAGTTGTTCCATATTGTATAATTGACTATTTTCATGTTACAACTATTCTATTATTTTTGTCTTAATTGCACAGACCTATCTATAAGCATGCTAATGTCTCCATGGACTTGCTTTATTGATATATACATGATATGTCATCTACTCAGACTTAATTTTATGGTAGTGCCTTATTTATCTTACGAATCATGTTCTAACATATTCTGTTTACTATATTGACATAATCCTCTAATGTTATCATGTTGTGTAAATATTCTGTTCTATGATATGTATATTATTGACATACTAAAACTGTTGTGTAGTCTGCATAGACTCCCTCTAATGAGAAATGTAGTTTATATGGATGATTCTATTTAGCTTTATTTATTTCATTTTAAAGTCTATATGGACTCCCTCTCATGAGGAATGTAGTCTGTATGGATGATTATGTTTTATTCGTGTTAATTCTATCTTAAAGTCTGCATAGATTCCCTCTCATAAGGAATGTAGTCCATACGGATATATGTGTATTAGGAATGTTTGCTCGATTATGTAATCTCCACAGACTCCCTTTCACGAGGAATGTAGTTCACATGAATGTATTTATGTTGAGCATGTTTATTCTATTATGTAGTCTACATGGACTCCCTCTTACAAGGAATGTAGTTTGTGTAGACATTTACTTTGAATTCTAGTTTTCACATATATTCATATTTTTTGTCCTCTATATGAGTCCTTATAAATCTTTATCTGGTATCATTAACCTTTTCCTTTAAGTTATATGTAAGTGACCCTTCTCACTGGACTAAAGGTTCAGATGGACATAATAACCATTACAAGCAGTAGTCCACACGAACACTGCCTAGAGCTACACAGGGTCCACAGGGACTTGACGATGTTTAGATAGGACCAATTAAGTTCCTTTTTTTTTTATCACTTTTGGTTTTATACCTATTATATCTTTTGGATTATTTTGGGTTGTAATGGGTAGTATAATAACTTGTTTTACACATAAAATCCTAACTTCACATCAAAACATTTTCTGTCTAATTAATTGGTGTTTTCTAATAAAATTGCTTTTGAGTTTTCTTTAATCAAAAGTCACATGAAAAATGTATTTTAATAAAGACCAATCTCCTAGGGATAAGAGTTGGGTAGTTACCACTAATTCTTATGGAATTATGGGTAATTGTCAAGTCAAATAATAACTAATCAATGACCCACTTTTTGGATGTACAATATACTTATATTCCTTAAATACTACTAATTTACTTCTTATACATGAAAAGGTGACATAAATGCTTTAATATAGTGCATGCTTGATTGATACAGGATTGATAAATGTTACAATATACAAAGAAGGCATATTACTGAGGCATGAATAAGATTTGAATTCTGAACCTTTCTGTTATAAAAGATTAGAGGTCCTAGTGTAGAGGCCAAGTAGTGACTCTACTAACCACTCTCATCCCTAGTAAAATACATAATCTTTATAGTGGCGACTCCACTAGGGACTGAGAATCTCAATTTAAAAGTGCCCAAATAATATGCCATCTAATATTCTAATTTTTATCAATCCCATGTATTGTATCTTATATAAATCGTGTCCCTTTTACCCTATATGGTGTTGTGAATCATGACTCATTTTTTCATTCAAGAATAGATAAGTGCTAGTATATCCATCACTCATAAGCCTCATGCCTTTAGGTGTATAAAAAGGTGAACTAATCAATCGCTATTATCTTTGATTAGAAAGACCTATTAGGAGGGACCTCTGCTTGTGGGAGCCAATAAGCCTTTTGACTAAACCATGAGCCCATATAGTTAAGCTTAGCAACTTCCCCTTAGTTGTATGATCCTAAGAGTTTATGATTGCATTATGATTGCTATACGGGCCTATTGCATTTAACCTTATTTAAAGTGGGGC
>CANXYI011117873.1:0-10099 GCA_948208565.1 Hura crepitans | reverse complement strand
CCTTTTACATGCTCGTAAATTTTCACAGCCAAATTCCATCAATAGGGTAGTTTTCAAACTGCCTTGATTAGCATGTCAACCTAAAAAATACGAGAATTTGCAAACGACCTCGAAATTCAAAAATTCTTTTACCAATGGACTCAATGGAATTTTTTAGCTTCAGGATCCAATATTTTCGGGTTCATCTGGGCACATCCTGGGTCATTTCCAGCTCGTAAAGTTTTTATTACACAAAAGGGTAGCTTATAGTCCGAAATGAATTATTGGTTTTGCTAAATTTAAAAATTTTTCCTTTTTCATTAAATTAAAGCCCCTCAAAGTTTCATGACCAGTGTCATTGTCTTGATTTATGTGCAAGTGACTCGGCACCTCGGGCACACTTTTCGGACCTAGTGACACTATTCACGGAGCCTCGGGACATGAGCGTTACAATTTTTCCCCTCTTAAGAAAATTTCATCCTTGAAATTACTTGGAGCAAATAAGTGAGGATACTGGACTTTTATCTGCTCTTCTAGCTCTCATGTAGCTTCTTTTTTATTGTGGTATCTCTATAGCACCTTAACAAGTGGTATAGACTTATTCCATAACTGCTTCACTTCATGAGCCAAAATCTGAATTGGTTCTTCTTCATAACTCAGATCTAGATGTACCTCAATATTTGCCATCGAAATGACATGTGATGGATTTGAGCTGCACCTCTTGAGCATAGAAACATGGAAAACATCATGTATCTATTGCAGCTCAGGTGGTAATGCCAGCCTGTATGCTAGAGGTCTAACCCTCTCTGTAATCTCATAGGGTTTGATAAATCTGAGACTTAATTTCCCCTTTTTCCCTAACCTCAGCACCTTTTTCCATAGAGAAACCTTTAAGAATACTTTCTCACTAACTGTATACTCAATATCTCTCCACTTCATGTTAGCATATGATTTTTATTTATCCACAACTACTTTTAACCTTTCCCTAATTATCTTCACTTGTTCCTCAGCATCTCTGATTAAATCCACACTAGAAATCTTGCTTTCTCCAGCTTCACTCCAACATAAAGGAGTTCTACATCATCTGCCTTACAATGCTTCATATGGGGCCATCCCTAAGCTAGATTGGTAACTGTTATTGTGGGCAAATTCTGCCAAAGACAAGTACTGATCCTAGTTACCCTTAAGCTCAATATCACATCCCTGCAACATATCTTCAAGTATTTATATCACCCTCTTTGACTGCCCATCAGTCTAAGGATGAAAAGTTGTGCTATAGGCCAATCTAGTGCCTAATGCTCCCTGCAACTTCTTCCAAAATCTAGAAGTGAAGTGAGGATTCTTGTCGGAAATGATGGTCACTGGCACACTATGTAACCTGACTATCTCATCCACATATAGTCTAGTAAGCCTTTCCAAGGAATAATCCATTCTGACCGGGATGAAGTGAGGTTTCTTTATCAATCTGTCAATAATCACCCATGCAGCATCACATTTACCTCTGGTCAAAGGTAAACCCATCACAAAATCCATAGTCACCTTTTCCCATTTCCACTCTAGTATTGTTATAGGATGCAGCAATCTAGAAGGAACCTGATGTTCAGCTTTCACCTGTTGGCATGTCAAACACCTTGCAACATACTCTACCACATCTTTTTTTATATTAGGCCACCAATAATGAAACTTTAAGTATAAATACATTTTTGTGCTCCCAAGATGCATGGAATAAGGAGCTTCATGTGCCTCCTTGAGTATCTGCAACCTCAGGTCATCTGTACTAGGTACACATAACCTATTCTGATAATACAAATGCTTGTCTTTTATCGACTCAAACCTTATAGCCTTCCCTAATTTAGCTTTGCTTGACATCTGAACCAGTTGTTCATCTTTCATCTGATTTTCCTTAATCCGTTGTCTAAAATTTGGCTTCACTTGTAACTCAGCCAATACAACATCTTCTAACGTGTATTGCAACCTGACATTCATAGCTTTTAGAGCCATTATAAACTTTCTACTTAAAGCATCTGCCACTACGTTTGCCTTCTCTGGGTGGTAATCAATCAGGCAGTCATAGTCCTTTATCAGCTTCAACCATCTTCTCTATCTCAGGTTCAGTTCCTTCTGAGTAAGGAGTTACTTCAAACTCATATAATCTGTATATATGTAACGTTTCTCCTCATACAGATAGTGCCTCCATATTTTCAAAGTAAACACAATAACAACTAACTCTAAGTCATGAGTAGGATAATTCCTCTCATATGGCCTCAACTGTCTTGAAGCATAAGCTACTACCTTCCCATCTTGCATTAGTACACATCCCAAGCCATTCAGTGAACCATCACTATACACTATAAAATCCTTACCCTATTCAGGTTGAGTCAGGATAAGAGCTTCAGTCAAGTCAACATCTTCTTCAGTTGCTCAAAACTGGATTGACACTTATCATCCCACTCGAATCTCACATTCTTTCTAATCAGTCTGGTTAAAGGAGTGGCAATGTTAGAGAATCCTTTAACAAATCTTCTGTAATACCCAGCTAAACCCAGAAAACTTCTCAGTTCAGTTACATTCCTAGGTGGTTCTTATTCTAAGACTGCTTTTACTTTACTAGGGCTAACTCTGATTCCCTTTGTTGAAACTATGTGGCCTAGAAAAGTAACTTCACTCAGCTAAAACTCATACTTACTAAGCTTGGCATACAATTGTCTCCCTCTTAGGGTTTGTAGCACAACCTTGAGATGCTGTTCATGCTCTTCCTGGTTTCTAGAGTACACCAAGATATCATCTATGAATACCACCACAAACTGATCTAGATAAGGCTGAAAAACTTTGTTCATGAGATCTATAAAAGCTGCTGGTGTATTAGTAAGCCCAAATGGCATCACTAAGAACTCATAATGCCTATTAGTCTTAGGAATGTCAACTTCTTTAATTCTTAGCTGATGGTATCCAGATCTTAAATCAATTTTATAAAATACACCTGCACCTCTCAACTGATCAAAGAGATCATCTATCCTAGGCAATGGATACTTATTCTTCACAATTATCTTATTCAGCTACCTGTAATCAATACATAACCTAAGCAACCTATCTTTCTTCTTTACAAACAGCACAGGTGCTCCCCAAGCAGATACACTAGGTCTGATAAAACCCTTGTCCAATAG
The DNA here is from genome assembly GCA_948208565.1 of Hura crepitans. NCBI lineage: Eukaryota > Viridiplantae > Streptophyta > Magnoliopsida > Malpighiales > Euphorbiaceae > Hura > Hura crepitans. The sequence goes on along the minus strand of CANXYI011117873.1, from coordinate 6,956 downwards.
GTTTTGTAGCTGTACCTTCAGTTCTTTTAGTTTAATAGGTGCCATTCGATAAGGAGCAATAAATATTGGAGCTGTACTAGAATATACCTCAATTTCAAAATCCAGTTCCCTCTGAGGTGGTAAACCTGGTAGCTTATTAGGGAATACATTAGGAAATTCAGAAACAATTGGAATATGTTCCAAATTAGAGTTAAAAGCATTCAGATTAATAGCATAGGCCAAATATGCCTTACAACCCTTTTGGAGAAATTTCTGTGCTTTAACAACAGAGATAAAATTGTTCAGAAAACTTCTCTCACTATCCACTATCAACTGTCTGTCCCTCTATAGTCTAGAGGGTCAACTTTTTATGGCTACAGTCAATCATGGCTTGATGCTCAGTCAGCTAATCCATTCCTAGGATCACATCAAACTCATTGAAAGACAAATTAACCAAATCAGTAGAAAATCTATACCCCTGAATCACCAGAGGTCATTGCCTATACACCTTGTTCACAACCACACACTGCCCTATAGGATTGCTAACTCTGATGTCTACATCAACATGTTCAGGCTCTAACTACCTATTTTGTGCTTGTGCAGTACATACATAGGAATGTGTAGAACCAGGGTCTATCAAAGCCAAAATTAGAGCATTAAATAAATAAAAAGTACCAGTAATCATAACTGGTGCTGTAGTCTCTTCTCTGGCTCTCACAACATACTGCCTAGCTAGGGCACGAGCCTCAATTCTAATACCCTGGCTAGCATTAGGCTACTCTCCTTTATTTTGCCTCTGACACCTGTTCTAAGGTGTAATATTAGATGCCTATGTTTGAGTACCTTGTGATTGTCTTGAAGGACACTCTCTTATGAAATGATCTCTGGCACCACAGTGGAAACACTCTCTTTTTTTGGCCAATCTACACTGCCCCTAGTGTTTCCTTTGACAAGTATTATAAGTCGGAGGTTCATTCTTGTTACCTCTTGCACTAGGAACACTATCTGCCCAATGAGGCAATCAAGGTCTACCCGTAGAAGCTTGTCCCGACCTCTAGGTCTGTGCCTGTCTCTAACCTTGATACCTTGTCTGATACTAGGACCTAGGTTGAGATTGTGTCTATGACTGACCCTCTCTCCTCTTTTTACCATCCCTTAACACTGCACTAGACTGTCCCACAGTGAATTGCCTTTTTCTTTGGAAGAAATTGCTATTTTCTTATATCATTTCTTCCATGTCATATGTAGCTAGCACTAGTATTACAAAATCTCTCTCTCTCTAGGGTTGGCTATCTACATCTTCAGCTCTACATTCAGTCCGACTAAGAACCTCTTACATTTCTCTTCATCATTTGGGATGAATTCTTTAGCATACTTTAGGAGTTTGGTAAAGTTTTTTTTTCATATTCTGACACTGTTCTCCTTCTCTGCTTCAAATCTAGGAATTCTTGTCTCCTCTTATCCTTGTAAGAGTCAGGTATGTATTTCTTCCTGAACTCTATAAGGAAAAATTCCCAAGTCAACTCTGTAAGTGCTTTCCTTCTCTTGATAGTGTTCCACCAGTTATAAGCTTTTTCTTAAAGAAGATAGGTGGCACACTGTAGATTCTCTACTTTTGTACAGTTCAGCTACTCTAAGACTCTGAATGTCCTGTCTAGCTAGTACTCGGCCCTAGTAGCATCATCCTCCTTCCTCCCCAAGAGGACAACAACTCCCATCTCCCTCAACCTTTTTAGAGGAGTCTTCTATAGAGGAGCTGCTGGTAGAGGTGGTATTAGAGCTAGAGAAAGTGGAGCAGCAGTAGCAGTAGAGCTATGTCTGAGCAAATTTACTATCTGCTGCAACAAAGTAGGGGATGCTTCTGCCTGCTATTGACCAGGCATCACTGGGTTCAAGTATTGATGTATTGCCTGCCCTTTGTATAGTAGTTGGTGTAAAACTAGCCACTTTCTCGAGCCCTCCTTTTGGTGCTTGATCAGCCATGTGCTTACTGCAAAAGGATTAACTTATTACCCTCAGACAGTGTAACAATTTAGAGGAATTTGAAACTTATGACATTTGCACTCATGTACTTAGCCTAGGAACATTAACCTATGCTTTGATACCACAAAATGTAATGCCCCCTACTGGATTCCTAAAGAAATCCAATAAGCGGTGTACCAGGTCACCCATCCTTAGATTTCTCCCCTGGTTATTCGTTTAACTTTTACTTATTCTATACTATTTAATTTTATTTGACTCTAAATTCCTTCCTGTCTGTTCCTACAGTTCATTTAGGTTAATACCAACATGTTTATGTCATTACAGGGTCATTTCATATCAGTTAGACATTTTTTAAAAGTCCGATAGTATAATGGCTGCCCGGGTCACTATCCTAAAATTTTCAACCTATAAAATACTTCTATAATAGATTCTCACATCTCTTGGACCCTTTTGATCCCTTAGATATCAACTTATCATCATTATCTATCACGTAGAAACACTGGATTCAGGCCATGATCAAGAAAAAACACATAGAGCCTTAGGCTCACAAAACATCAACATATGTCATACATACACAAAAGGGATGAACAACTGATTAATTATAATATAGTCTGTCTGTATATATACAATTACATCCTATGTCCCTTATATATATCACACCCATTTGCCCACTTACGTACAGAGAGTGCAACAACTATGCAAATATACATTATCAACTTTCTCAAAGATGACCTCTGAACTCCACTGCATGCTTTACAAGGCTACATCCTTATTTTTGTTACTTACGCACTGAAATAGGTATGCTATGTAATACTCATAAGTCTAAGTTCTATGAACAGTACCTCCTTGGCATGAATGGTGTTCCATGTAGGTCAGGGTACCTTCACGAGGCCAGAAAAGGGCGTAGTGGTCATAAAAATTTGATGGGCTTGAAAATAGCTAAAATGAAAGAATTTAAAAATTTAGCAGAACTAATAAATCATTTCGAGTCAACAAATCAGAGTTAAAAGCATTTTGGTCAATAGCATAGGCTAAATATGCTTCACAATCCTTCTGGAGAAATTTTAATGCTTTAACGAAGGAGATAACATTGTTCAGAAAACTTCTCTCACCATCCACTATCACTGTCTATCCCTCTATAGTCTAGAGGGTTAACTTTTTATGGCTACATTCAATCATGGCTTGATGCTCAATCAACTAATCCATTCCTAGGATCACATCAAACTCATTGAAAGGCAGATTAACCAAATCAGTAGAAAATCTATACCTCTGAATCACGAGAGGGCACTGCCTATACACCTTGTTCACAACCACACACTGCCCTATAGGATTGGTAACTCTGATGTCTACATCAACATGTTCATGCTCTAACTACCTATTCTGTGCTTGTGCAATATATACATAGGAATGTGTAGAACTAGGGTCTATCAAAGCCAAAATTGGAATATCAAATCAATAAAAGGTACCAATTATCACATCTGGTGCTGTAGCCTCTTCTCTGGCTCTCACAACATATTGCTTGGCTGAAGCACGAACCTCAGTTCTGGTACCTTGGTTAGCACTAGGCTACTCTCTTCTGTTTTGCCTCTGACCCCTATTCTGAGGTGTAACATTAGATGCCTATGTTTGAGCACCTTGTGATTGTCTTTAAGGACACTCTCTTATGAAATGATCTCTAGCACCACAGTGGAAACACTCTCCTCTTCTAGCCAGTCTACACTGCCCCTAGTGTTTCCTTTGACAAGTATTACAAGTCGGAGGTTCATTCTTGTTACCCCCTACACTAGGAACACTATCTACCCAAGGAGGCAATTAAGGTCTACCTATAGAAGCTTGTCCTAACCTCTAGGTCTGTGCTTGTCTCTAGCCCTGATACCCTATTTGATGTTAGGATCTAGGCTGAGATTTATCTATGACTGACCCTCTCTCCTCTTTTTACCATCCCTTGACACTGCACTAGACTATTCCATAGTGAACTGCCTCTTTCTTTGAAAGAAATCGCTCTTTTCTTATATCATTTCTTCCATGTCATATGTAGCTAGCACTAGTACTGCAAAATCTCTCTCTCTCTCTGGGGTTGGCTATTTGCATCCTCAGCTCTACATTCAGTCCGACTAAGAACCTCTTGCACTTCTTTTCATCATTAGGGATGAATTCTTCAGCATACTTTAGGAGTCTGGTAAAGTTTTTTTTTTTCATATTCTAACATTGTTCTCCTTACCTGCTTCAAATTTAAGAATTCTTATCTCCTCTTATCCTTGTAAGAGTCAAGTATGTATTTCTTCCTAAACTCCATAAGGAAAAATTCCCAAGTCAACTCTGCAGGTGCTTTCCTTCTTTTGATAGTGTTCCACTAGTTATAAGCTTTTTCTTACAGAAGATAAGTGGGACATTGTAGATTCTCTACTTTTGTACAATTTAGCTGCTTCAAGACTCTGAATGTCCTGTCTAGCCAGTACTTAGCCTTGGCAACATCATCCTCCTTCCTCCCCAAGAAGTCAATAACTCCCATCTTCCTCAACCTGTCTAGAGGAGTTTTCTATGGAGGAGTTGGTGGTAGAGGTAGTACCAGAGCTAGAGGAGGTAGAGGTGGAGCAGCAGTAGCAGTAGAGGTATGTCTGAGCAAATTTACTATCTGCTGCAACAAAGTAGGGGATGTTTCTGCTTGTTGTTGACCAGGCATCATTAGGTTCAAGTATTGATGCATTGCCTGCCCCTTGTATAGTAATTAGTGCAAAACTAGCCATTTTCTAGGCCCCTCCTTCGGGTGCTTGATCAGCCATGTGCTTATTGCAAAAGGATTAACTTATTAGCCTCGGAGAGCGTAATAGTTCAGAAGAATTTAAAACTTAGACATTTACACTCATGTACTTAACCTAGGAACATTAACCTATGCTCTGATACCACAAAATGTAACACCCCCTACTGGATTCCCAAAGAAATCCAATAAGCGGTGTACTTCCCCCCAGGTCACCCATCCTTAGATTTCTCCCCTAGTTATTCGTTTAACTTTTACTTATTCTATACTATTTAATTTTATCTGACTCCAAATTCCTTCCAATCTGTTCCTACAGTTCATTTAGGTTAATACCAACATGTTCATGTCATTATAGGGTGATTTCATATCAGTTAGACATTTCCTAAAAGTTCGGCAGCATAACGGCTGCCTGGGTCACTATCCTAAAATTATCAACCTGTTAGACACTTCTATAACATATTTTCACATCTCCTGGACCCTTCTGGTCTCCTAGATATCAACCTATCATCATCATCTATCAAACAGCAACACTGGCTTCAGGCCACAATCAAGAAAAACACATAGAGCCTTAGGCTCACAAAACATCAACATATGTTGTACATATACAAAAGGGATGAACAACAGATTAATTATAATATAGTATGTCGGTATATATACAATTACATCCTATGTCCCTTATATATATCACACCCATTTGCCCATTTAAGTACATAGAGTGCAACGACTATACAAATGCACATTATCAACTTTCTCAAAAATGACCTCTGAACTCCACTGCATGCTTTACGAGGCTACATCCTTATTCTTGTTAATTATGCACTGAAATAGGTACACTGTGTAACGCTCGCAAGTCTAAGTTCTATGAATAGTTCTTTCTTGGCATGAATGGTGTTCCATGTAGGTCGGGGCACCTTCACGAGGCTAGAAAGGGGTGTATTGATCATAAAACTTTGACGGGCTTGAAAATGGATAAAATGAAAGAATTTAAAAATTTAGCAGAGCCAATAAATCATTTCGGATCAAGAACTAGTGAATAAGGAGATAAAATGAGGATATGCCAGGACAACCTCGGGATGTGCTCGGACGGACCCAAAAATACCATACTCTGAATCTCAAAAATTCCAATTAACATGATGGAGAAGGAATTTTAATTTTCTAAGGTCATTTGGTATTTTTTCGGAATATTTTATTCTAACAGGTGAATAGTGCCTAAAAGTCAATAGTGGAATTTTGACTTGAAATTTTACATGGGCCTTAGTGACACTAATCGAGGATTTTTAAAACTAAAATGAGTATTTTTGGAGGTCTAGAGAAATTTCTATGTATTTTTGAAGTTAAAAAGGAAATTGAGAAAAAATGGACCGTTAGATTGTCACGTGTCGCAATCGGAGCCACCCACCTACCCCTATATAAGGGCCCACCATGTGAGGGAAGTCACATGTGTGAACCAACATTTTCTTCCCCATTTTTCATCCCAAGCCGACGCCATTCCCAAAGCTTTCCTCCCACCATTTTCCTTTTCTCTCTCCTCTCATACACCACTAAAAATCACAGAAAACATATGGATTAAGCCTCAATAACCTCTAAAGTCTAATCCAAGTGAGAGATTGGGAGGATTTACACTAAAAAGAAAGATTTGCAACCTTGGTGAATAGCGACATTTTTTGGTGTAAGTGTTTTTATTCCATTTTTTATTTTTGTTTTAGGTAGTTTATAGTATTTTAAGAGATTCTATGGTTTTAGATTTTCATTGGGAGCTATGTAGAATTTTTGAGGATTTTTCTAAGCAAAAATGTGTGTATGTTTAGGGCAGGAAAGGAGTGTTGAAGGAGAACATCACGTTAGGCACCAAAGTGGTGGAGAAAAGGGTGTTTTCACACCCTAGTTATGTGGAATAGGTTCAATTCATGTTTGTCATGTGTTTGGCATAATTTGGTTTGTGTTCATGTGTATGGAATTGCAAGTTCATGGTGTTATGCATGGTTTTGGTGAAAATTAATGATATGATTATGTTAATGGTGTTAAAAAAACATGATATGAATGACATTTGGGAAAAGAAAGTAGGTGTATGTGTGTGTACATGGTATGGTCGAATCGTGTACATAAGGTGGCATGGCATGTGTAGTTATATGTACAGCATGGTAATGGCATGCAAATGGTGTATATGAATAATGCTTAGAAGATGAATAACAATGTTAAGAAGTATGGTATGTAAACTTGGTAAAAATGGCCTAAA
>CANXYI011117864.1:0-10413 GCA_948208565.1 Hura crepitans | reverse complement strand
CACAACTGAGATGAGCACATTAACTGAAGACAAGTAACAAAAGTGTACCTGAACATGATCTAAGACTCCATCACCATTTATATCAGCATGAAGCCTGCCTTCTCGGAGATGAAGCTGGTGAGATCAATGAGTTTAACAAGTTAAAAAGCAACACAAGAAATATTTAACTGAATAATTGAGAACTTTCAGATGTATCTGCCTTTTAGCGGAAAGATATATAGAGATATTTGTATATATAATCACAGCTAACATATATAATACAAATCTGCACATTTCTTGCAGCTACAGCCCAATGACATCTACTCGCGACATTAAGGTTGAAACTTATATTACAACTTCACTTGTATCAGCGTATTTGCCAAATAAGAATCCGCATGCTATTAAATACTATTCCAAATAAAGTCAACTGCATAATAATGTCTTGGCCCCTTTTACCTCACAAAGAGTATGACCAGATGCCAAATGAAGAGCTTCTATCCCTTCTTTTTGTTGAGCCACAACAATATCATGAACCCACCAAAACTGAGTTTAGTTGGTTATGGTTGGAACATAAGGCAATGTCTACATCAAAAATGCATAAAAGGTCATGAGAAGGCTATAGCATTTGTAACATAAATATCCCTTGAGATAATTTGGTGATGAGCACTCTTATGTGTGAACTGCCACATATAAATTGAACATTAAGCAAAAGCCAACTAGATTATATGATTTTAAAAAGTATAATTGCTTCTTTTACCCTAAGCGATATTATTGGTAGAATTGGTGCACATTTAACCATCCTGAAAAGCAATCACTGCTCAAGAAAATATGATGTATTCTACAGCAGTGAAGTTTGATACTCGCAATTCAAGGTTACAGAAAAAATTAGGTACACCAAAATCCATATCCAATAAAAATAAAAAAAGGATAAGATAATATTCAAATTCAATATCTGAAAAGCCTCATTTTGAATTCTGGTGGCAATGCAAGAATATAAAGCAACTTATTGGGAAGTATATAGATCAGGCAAGAAGGGATTATCCAGAGAGGTAATCAATTTGTTGTGGAACGCATTGACGATTATGTTTATTTACAGAGACTCAAAAAAGTAGTGAGAAGTGATAAAAGGATAATTTAGTCGAGTAAACAAATCAGATGGTCAGACAAATTACAAGTGAGAAATGAGAACAATTTTTAGATGCACAAGAACCTGCAAGCAATCAACGACATGCCTCAGCAATTGGAAAGTGAAAAAAGAATCTAGAGACAATTCTATGCAACATTCAACCACTTGTCTTATTTTATCACCATCATAGAACTTCAAATATGTAAGAACAAATTTCAACCTATAGCAGTCTGACAGTGTCATCCACATAGTTTGATTTTTGGAGGAAATTATTAAATGTAAAACATAGAGGTCAAATGGAAATGAAGTGGCCAAATTAAAATCAAGTATCTTCAGGACTATGCATACGCTTAAACAGTTATGACAATATCATAGCATCAGAGTCGAATTAAATAGAACTTACGCAATACAGACTACACAAGTATTGTGCAACTGTGTTAATCCATTTGCCAATTCTCAACTATATTTAACTCAACTATATCATGCATATCAGCAGCAGCCCCTACCTTCTTAGATTTGGCTGAACCAGCATTATTTCAGGTTTCCCTAATGATCGAAATTTTTTTTGTTGAGTCCTTTCCAGCAGGGTGATTTTCCTCAGGCTTGTGGAAAGCATAGTTCATAGTCTTTACGGGAACCTTTTTCAAAGTTTTCCTTTTGTGAAGCCTGAAGTGTAACAACTTTCATTGAGCATCTTCTCTTCTATCCTGACAATAATAGAAGCTATCAGAATCATTACCACCACGTAAATCATATAATTAATTTAGCATGAACGACTGTTAATATACTCACCCAGTGATGCGGCGTAACCCCCAAGATGGATTCCCTGCATGCAAATTGAAGTCCAATATTCTTCAGCATGTTTATCCTTAATAATGACTTGCAATCGAAATGGCATTAACTGTTACATTAAAATTTAAACAAAGTGAAATAGGAACACATGAAACATCCCTTATTTTCCGGAGCAAATAATCCAGGGCTCATATTTACATAGGGCTTCAAAATTTTGAAATAAAGTATTTCAAGTGGGTTTCAGCTTGAAATCATAAATCCAAATGGCTGAGAAAGGTAACTCACACACTTAGAATCAGAAATACCAATAATCTACCATAGACTTTAATTGTACATTTAATAAAATTATTACTATATGTTATTATCAATAATAAGATATTATTATTTATATAAGAGTAGACACCTAGATTTTGGGTCTAAATTTTCCTATAGATTTGGACTTCGATTCGAAAAGCTTGCGGTGTGACCCAAGTTAGAGAAAAAAATGGAGATCTATATTGGTAGCCCGGCATTGATTCCAATGGAGTGCGGGGGCAAAGCCCTGTAGTATGGACTCATTCATTTTTGGGTCTATGATGATAATCAGATATAAGCTCAAGCAACATGGCAATAAACTTGAAACCATGGTTCATATGAACCATCAGGGTGTAAGTCCGCATGGACTAACATGGAACCAGCTTAGAGGAAAAGAGCCCGCAGCCCATGATCCACCAGGACAAACCAAAGCCTAGGTCCGCACGGACCTATGAACCCTAAACTATGGTCTGCAAGGACCTTTTATCGAAAAGCTTCCAAAAACTTAATCTTCATATTTTGATTGTGATTTCTAATCCTAGCAGGATTCCCTTTCTTCTAGATAGGAGAATTACTCTAAAACCCTATAAGTACCTCTTCTATCAACCTATTTCATCACCTACAAACACTATCAACAAGCATCACAAATTATCAGCCAATTTTCGAGAGTTTAAAGATTAAACTCCAACTCAGGATTTGCCATACTAATCTTAGAGCCCTTACTTACTAAAAACTATTATTCTTCTAAAATTCTACCTTTTGTCTTGTTGCTTGAAGCCATTATCAAGGTAAGATCTGAGACCTCCTTCTCATTCTTTTTTTGTTTTTTCATTCTTTAACTGAGGATCTCCCATGATTAATTGACATATAAGATGATTCTATGTAATCTCTACGTCAATTATAGGAGTAGGTTAACGTTTGTACATGATTTTCTGTGTGTTTGTATCATTCATGAAATAACAAAATTCTATAATTTAACTTTAGTCCGCCCAGACATGTTTTAAAGATTGTAATTGTGTTTTGTAGTTTGTATGGACCTACGTACATTACGGTTTTATATTCGTCCTCTATATTCCATTTTAATACTTATTTAATGTTTAATAATATATGTTTCATACGTATTCCATAATCATTCATATCTATATGTATATTTATAACATATATTGTCATTATCTTATTTTATACTATTATTATATCCTATCAGACCTCTATTTGTATTACTAATCACTTTATTTGAGTTGTGTAAGTCTTATTGGAGATAAGGTTTGTACGAACCTATTCAGGTAGCATATGAAGTCCGCATAGACTAAACTTTGGAGACTTATATAGTTTGCACAGACTTGATGATGCAGAAGCAGAACCAATTATTTACTTTATTTTTATTTATTTTGGTTTTGTACCTTTTATTTTTTTTATTTATTTTAGGTTGTCATAGGTAGTTTAATTAATTCATTTTACAAGCAAAGATTAATTTCATATCAATGACTTTTATATATAATTAATTAGTATTTTTTTTAATAAAATGGTTTTGAGTTTTCTTTAATAAAAGTCACAAGAAAATCTATTATAACAAAGACTAATCAATTAGAGATAGGGGCTAGACAATTACTGCCAATTCTTATGGAATTACGGGTAATTATCAGATGAAACTAAAATCAATGAATAACTAGATTTATGGATGTATAATTTATGTGTATGTTTTATTACATATTTTCAATTGCTATAAATTACTTTTCCTTATAGGTAAAGGTGATACATAATTTCTTTAATTATTTTGCTTGCTTGCATGATACGAGATTGATAAAAATTAGAATATAAATATATATTATTAGAGCATAAATAAGATCTAATTCTGAACCATGTTTGGAAAAGATTAGTGATCCTAGTGTAGAGCTAAGTGGTGACTCCAAACACTAATCGGCTCATCCTTGGTACATAAAAAATCTATAGTGGCAACTTTACCAGGGATTGAGAATTGAGTCCAAAAGTGCCCAAGTAATATACCTTGTAATATTCTAATTTTTATTAGTTCCATGTATTTCATCTTATATAAATTGTGTCCTTTTTACCCTCTATGGTGTTGCAAACCATGAATCCATTTTTCATTCAAGAATAGAGAATTGTTAGCATACCCATCACTTACAAGTCTTGTACCTTTGGGTATATCAAACGGTGAACTAACCAGTCATCATTAGAGTGGGAAGACCTTTTAGGAGGGACCCCTGCTTGTAAAAGCCATAAGCCTCTTTAAACCAAACCATGAAGCCCATATAGTTAAGCTTAGCAACTTCCCTTAGATTGTATGAACCTAGAAGTTTGCGATTGTATTATGATTGCTATGTGGGTCTATTACATTTAAGCTTATTTGAAGTGATGGGATAGGCCTAGCCTAATCTCACCTCAAACAAGACCTAAATGTTATAGGCTATTATTCTTGCATGAACTTTAAATATGAGAAGTCATTAGGCCTAATTAGGTCCATAATCGAACCTAAGCATCCCATGATGATGCTTAGGCAAGCCCATATAGAAAGAATTGCTAAGACCACATGTGTAGGAGTAATAAGGTTGGAAGGCTTATAGTTTGTGTTTGTCTTTGTACACCTTATCTTGTATCCTTTTTATTTTTATGTACTTCATGACACAAACTTTGTATCTTTCTTGTTTTAATGAAAACTCACACCTTGTATAAATGTATACCATATGTATCTCATTCATAACATAAGCTTTTATATTCCATGCATATATCCATGTAACGTCCTAATACACGTGCATTGTAAACACACTTCATCCAGATTTTAATGGCACTTTGCATTAGCACATATCACACTAATCGTATAAATAATGCTTCATCATTCAAGGTTACCATCTTGTAAAAGTTCATTCACTTCTTGATCATGCATTCTTAGAATTATCCCTATATTAGAATATTTTAGCCTCACCCCATGCATTAACTATCCACGCATATGTACATTAGCACATTAGGAATAAACAAGTCACATATCATGCACCATCTTAGATAACTCATGCATCATGGCTAACCTTTTATTTTATTGATCCATTTTTAACCTACCAAGAGAAGCAACCATGTTAGGAGACAAAGTAGTAATGAAAGCCATGCTAACTAAGATCCTTTAAGATATAGAGAGGAGAATGATAGCCGCTATGACAAATGAACTATCAAGTACGTATGCCTAGGGAGATAAGGGTCAACCTTTTGCTGCTGATAATAGTGGGAAAGAAATGGCTAGTGAAGAGGACAACTAGGTTTTTAATGAAAAGATACCACTTGTTAAGCTTAATTATAATGGAGTTCCACCACCAAAGCATGAAGAGAAGGATCCTATTAATCAAGCTGATTGAAAAGTTGGAAGCCATAAGTATCTGGTGATCGGGGGCAAAGACAATGACTTAGAAGACATCAACCTAAAGCTTGATCATGCCATGCCCCACAAGTTCAAAATGCCAAATTTAAGCAAGTTTGATGGTGTTTTTGACCCCAGAACTCATTTAAAGCAATATTCAGTAGCTATGAGACCAATCTATCTATCGAAAGCTCAAATAGTAAGCTTGTTCAACATGTCCCTAATTAGGCAAGCCTTAGATTGGTACCACGGCTTGGAAAAGGAGGTGAAAGTGAATTAAGAAGATTTAGCCCATGCGTTCAACAAGTAATACTCAAATAATGTAATTGTTGAGGTAACCTTTAAAGACTTGGAATTATTCTGCCAAAGACATAATGAGTCCTTTTCTGATTACCTAGACAGATAAAAAGCCAAGGTATAAAAAATGAGGAATAAACCTGAAGACATCTACTACAGTAAAATGTTCATCAGGAATGCTAATAATTACATGAATGTTGGACTCACTGCTAAGAGCATCACCATATGGGAATAACTCAAAGACATTGCCATTGATGTAGAAATGGCCTTTCAGAATAAAGGATTCAAAATAATGAAGGTGCAAGAAATAGCGGCGAACATAATAACTCAGGTTATACTGCACATGTAAACATCGTCAACACTTGCCATTTTTCTAAGTTAGGTAGACCTATGTCCTGGTATTTGAACAAGTTCATGAAAGAAGGGAAACTTCAACCCTTACCATACCAACCTTCGACTGGGTCGTTTTTAGCTAAACATAGGCATGATTTATATTGTGCCTATTATTATAAGACATGGCATTTTATAGATTATTGCAAGAACTTTCATCATGTCATTCAAAATCTAATTAATGCCAAAAAAATACCTAATCCAAAAGCCAGAAGCTCTATCAACTAGTCTTATTTTAGCTTAAGTTTTGAATTTTTGTTACTTTTCCTTTAATAAGATGAGGAATTTATATTTAGATGTTTGTATAGTTATATTTAAACTTTAATCTTAGGGATCACATATTTTGCAAATAAGATTAACTTCAGTTCTCTCTTGAAAGATGGATCAATGAATAATAGGCATCACTAAGAATCATACACAACATTAAGCATCACCAATAATTATGCATAACATATATACACATCTATATATTATAATACTTAAGCTATGCATCATAATATGCACTTTGTTAGAGTAGTTCACATCATCCTCATACATACATATCCATACATTATAATGCTTAAGCTATGCATCATAATATGCACTTTGTTGGAGTAGTTCATGCCATCCTCATACATACACATCCATACATTATAATGCTTAAGCTATACATTATAATACTCACTTTGTTGGAGTAGTTCACGTCATCCTCACAAACATATAGTCATTCATGCATCATCACCATACATAGACATGTCATGCATTGCATCATAAGCCATATAGGCTTTTAGAATCATATGTGAACCTCACACATAGGCCCTCATTCATACATCATGTACCATTTTGTATACGTGTACACATATAACACTATCTTATAACATCACATATTCTTGAATAAGCTTAGGCATACATCATTCATGCATAACTTGGAAAGCTGTACCTACGCATCATTACTCATCATTCAGTATCTTGTATGAAAACCTTATCCATATCCATATAGATTTGTATCATAGAAGTTACATCTTATGCATACACTTGGCATACTATACCTACGCATCACCCATCATGTAGACTTCATTCACCTTATATCATTTTACTTAGTGTAGGTCTAACATGCATTCATTCATTGACCTAGTATGAAAACCTCATCCATCATATATCCATATGCATTTGTAGTCACATTATGTCTAGGCACATCATGTGCATATCACTAACCTTTAATTTTACACCTAACATCCATGCATCATACTTAGAATCATCCCCACTAGTTAAACATAGCATAACACCATAAATGCTTGAAATGTGCCTCATAATACATTCTATAAAGATAGTAACCATGTACCATACTAACTATAGGGATTATCCTTCACTTAAGCTCTTTAAAGGAAAAGACTTAATAGCCTTTACCATTAAAATGGCAACTAAACTTGAGGTTATAGGCAAAAATCAGCTTGTGATGAGAGGAATGATGAACAAAGCAATAATGACATTAGAAAGGAGAATGATAAGATTCACAAAAATAATGATCAGAGAAAAATTTGGGCCTAAAGTCCAACAACAAGGTGCTTTAAAAAATCCGATGGACATAACTAAAGGGGCAAATAGGGATTAAGGAACCAAGCCTAGCAAGCATCCTTGTAGATTTGCCTATTTGAATAAGCCATTGTTAATAATGCTAAAGGAATTAAGAGAGGAAAACCTCTTTCATCCCTTAATACTTGAACATCAATCTGATTTATTTCCACTTAACCATTGCCATGACCTATGCTATGCTTATCACTAAAGGATTTGCCACTAGACTGATAGCTGTAAAGCCCTCTGTCGATCTATCCAAGGCCTTATAAACCATGGTGCAATACCTAATCCTGAAGATCACCCATTACCAAACTTCACTACTATTCCTCAATTCTCTAAAAAGCAAGGTTCTCTCTTCTTGACTTTTGGTTTACCACTTCATATGCCAAATAATGACAAGCTGCAGGATTATGTTAGTCAAGGATATGGAAAGATTCTATAAAGGTAGGACAAAATGTCTTTGTTTTCTTTTCTAATTATTTCTTTCCTTACATTGGAATAGTTAAGATCTAATAAAAACATTGTTCTTACTTTACATAAGGATCTTTGTTCACCTCATTAATTATATAGCATGGTACTCTTAAAAGTAAGTTGAGAGATTTCTAAAAAAAGAAAAAAAATTAGCTTAATTCACAGGTATTATCGCAAGTAATTCATGATCTTTAAAAGAATGGCGCATGACTACTGCATGCAATTCTAAACCTCAACACTTGATCTTTCTTTGTAAAGCAGGAGAAATATCCTTGAATGTGAGGTGAGAGATAAAAAGAAATAAAAATAATAAAATTAGGGGTAACTAAACCCATATAAATGCTTTTTTTTTTAAATCATAAGTGAGGTCCAAGTTCAGCAGGCTCTAAAGATTAAAACACCAAAATCCATTATTCTTTCTTTCTTTTGCTAAAAGAGAAGCTTCTTGTAATCCAATAATTCTCTTTAATCTTAAAAACTTGTGGGAACCATTTCAAACAACTTAAACTTTCTTTTGGTTCCTTTTCACTCAAAAGTTCGAGCTCAGCAAGCCAAAAAGAAAAACATTTCCTTCAAACTCATGGGAACCATTTTCACCAAATAAAGCCTATAAGGACAAAAAGATTTATTTTAAGCCTTAAAAAAATTAAGCATTCTCATTTTTCAACTATGGTTGCCCTCATTCACAAAAATTTACTATTTGATCTAAAATAATTCCCGCTAGGCTGATCAACCAAGAGCATGAGCTTAGGAAAAAATTAAGGAAATTGGCGAGAAAATATTTAGCTGAAAAATCTTCAAACTAGCTAATAATAGGGATATAATCAAATGCAGTATTTAGAAATGTCAAAAGGATGACATTCAAAATACAATCAAGGCACTAAGATTCAATACATTGGGGGGCATAAAGCTAGCACCTAGATAAAGTTAGTTATCGATATGAAAAGCTCTATCAACCTCCTACAAAATGAGCATCAAGCTATATCACTCTAGGTTCACAGTCCACAAAATTCCATGAACTTTAAAATATATCTAGCCATTCCAGAGGATTTAAGTTCAGATCCAATCAATTGGAGACAACAAGTTGAACTCCAAGCCATGCCAAAATTGCAAGTTTAAATCTAGTCAATCCAAGATAACACAATGGGCTTCAAATAAGCCTTAACCAAATATGGTTAAGTTGAATTTCAAAAAAAAAAAAAGAAGAAAAGGAAAAAAAGAAAAAGAAAAAACAAAAGAAAAAAAAACAAAAGAAAAAAAAAAGATCGCTAGGTTGAAAACTTGTAAAGAGCAACCCAAGCAAAAATTAGAGCATACCTTACTAGATTGAAAAATCCACCAAGGTCGGTCTAGGCAAAAATTAAAGGTTGGAAGAAAATATTTAGTTGAAAAATCTTCGGACTAGCTAATAACAAGAGTACCATACTGTGTAATCATGTACACTTGGTCAACATAATCATTTATTCTTCACACATGCTTAAATGCTCTCTTTAACAAATTGTCATTTTTCCTCGCCACCTTCATGGTACATTTCACCCAACATCTGACTCAACCTACTTCGCTGCAATTATGAAACCTAAGTTTTTTTCTATGATGAGTTGAGAGGAGAATTATCTCCATAACAATACATGCACTGACTCATGCATTTAGAGACAAAGTCACCCATACATCTATCTAGAAAATTAGATTTGCTCATTCACCTTTCTAGGAAAAGATACACATTTGCCTGTACATATATTTGCCTTCATCATACATAGGAAAAGATCCATTCATTCTTTCATATAGAAAAAAGATATATTCATCATTCATCATAGAATTGCTCGTACATGCATCATCCATTCACTTAAAAAAATTAGATTCATTATTCATCTAAAAGAAATTAAGCTCAAATACATGTATAAAAGCATTTGTTCCTTCACATTTATCACTCACTCACCATACCACATTCATCATTCACTCACCACACATCCATATAGAAAATCAAGTACAAACATGCATTAGTATCATTAAATCATGTGTTCATTTAAAGAAAATTAAGTGAAACATGTACATGCACATTCATAATTTATTAGGTAGACCTATATACAAATATTTCATTCATATCCATTCAATATGTACAAACATGCATTAGCTCATATACATTTAG
>CANXYI011117717.1:0-12189 GCA_948208565.1 Hura crepitans | reverse complement strand
CGACAAGTTTGTAGACCTCGTGGTTACTCCGTACTGCTTCAAGTGAGTCCGTGAGTCAATAGTGCCATCAAACTTATTCAAATTTGGCATCTTGAATTTATGGGGCATGGCATGATCAGACTTCAGACTGATGTCTTCTAGATTGATATCATTACCCCTAGTTACTAGGCGACTCATGGCCTCTAGCTTTTCATTTAGTTCTTTGATAGGATCCTTTTTATCATATTTGGGTGGTGGAACTTTATTATAGCTAAGCTTAATAAAAGGTATTTCTTCATCAAAGAACTAGTCATCATCAATCTCTTTCTTGCTATTATCAGCAGCGAAAGTTTGACCTTTATCTTGTTAGGCATTCATGCTTGATAGTGTATTGGTTATGGCAGCCATCATCCTTTTCTCTATATCCTTAAGGACCTCATTTAACATATTCTTCATCACTAGTTCGTCTCTAGACATGATCATTCTCTTTGGTGGGTTGTAGATGGATCAATGGTGGCTATAAAATAGAGAGTTAGTGATGATACATGAATTAGCTAAGATAATGTATCTTATGCATTAATGGTGTAAATGTGTGGATACATGGTATGAATATGATGTATAAGTAAGAAGTTAATGATCCTTTACAAGATAACAGCCTTTGATTCATGGTTAATGTGTCATGTGCTTAATGCATGAATATTAGGATAAAAAATGTAAAAGTTTATGAGGTACATATGGTATACAAAGTTTAATTTATATAGTATGTATAATTTTATGTATGTGCATTAAAACATGATAGACACATAGTACATAGGAAGGATATAAATGAGAAGGATGTAAAGTTTATGTTATGTAGTAGGTATAATATTATGCATGTGTATACAAAAAAGACACATGTTAGATGTACAAGGACAAAAAAAGCAATAAGCCTTCCAACCTTATTACTCCCATACACAAGGTCTTAGTCATTCTTCCTAAGTGGGCTTACCTAAGCATCATTGGGGGATGCATAAGGTCAAATATATGCTTAATTAGGCCTAATAACCTCTTATATTTAAGGCGCATACAAAGATAATGGCCTATAACATTTAAGTCTTATTTGAAGTGAAATTAGGTTAGGCCTATTCCAGATAAAAGGCATAATGGGCTTGCCCCCTTTCAAATAAGGTCAAACATAATAGGTCCACATAACAGTCATAATGTAATCACAATCTCTTAAGGTCATACAACCTAGTGGAAGTTACTAAGTTTGACTATATGTGCTTATGGTTTGGTTAAAAGGCTTATTGGCTCCTACAAGTAGAGGTCCCTCTTAATGGGTCTTTCCAATTAAAGATAATAATGACTAATTAGTTCACCTTTTCATATACCTGAAGGCATGAGGCTTATGAGTGATAGACATGCTAGCACTTCTCTATTCTTGAATGAAAAATGGAGTTATGGTTCACAACACCATCCAGGGTAAAAAGAACACATTTTATATAGGATGCAATGCATAGGATTGATAAAAATTAGAATACTAGATGGCATATTATTTGGGCACTTTTAGATTGAGATTCTTAATCCCCAATAGAGTTGCCACGGTAGAGATTTTGTATTTTTACTGGGGATGAGAGCGGTGAGTGGAGTCACCACCTAGCCTCTATACCAAGACCTTATATCCTTTGTACTAGAAAGGTTCAGAATTTAGATGTTATTTATGCCTAAATAATATGCCTTTTTTGTATATTGTAACATTTATCAATCCCTTTTCAAGCAAGTAAGCATTATATTTAAAGCATTTATGTCACCTTTTCATGTATAAGAATAAATTGCAATATTTAAAGCATACAACAAGGTATATTGTACATCCAGGAATTAGGTCATTGATTAGTTATGGCATGACCTGACAATTACCCATAATTCCATAGGAATTGGCGGTAACTGCCAAACTCTTGTCTTTAGGAGATTGGCCTTTTACAATACATTTTTCATATGACTTTTGATTAGGAAAACTTAAATCTATTTTATTATGAAAACACTGATTAATTATGCAGAAAATCATTTAATGTGAAAATTAATCAATTGGCATGTAAAATAAGTTATTTAACTAAATATTACAACCTAAAATAAATCAAAAGATACAATAAGTACAAAACCAAAAGAAATAGAGTAAAGCACTTGAATGGTCCCATCTATACATTGATTAGTCTGTGCCAACTCTATGCAGCTCTGGCTTATGTCCATGTGGACTACTGCCTATGAGGGATATTATGTCCATTCGGACCTCCACTCTAGTGGGAAAAGTTAGTTGCAATACAACTTAAAAGTAGAGGTTTAACAATACTAGATAAAAGATTCATATAAACTCATAAAAAAGACAAGAGATAAATACACATGAAAATAAAATTCAAAGCAGATGTCCATATGGACTACATTCCTCATGATAGGGAGTTCGTGCAAACTATATGATAGAACAAACATGTATCAGTATGTCAACATAATACATCTTATAGGATGGGATATTTACATAACATGATAACATCAAAGGGTTATGTCAATACAATAAATAGAACATATTATAACATGATAAAACAAATAAGACACTGTCATTAACTATAAGTTTGTACAGGTTACAAATCATGCATATACCAATAAAATTAGTCCATATGGACTTTAACATGCTCATATATAGGTCTATGTGATTAGGATGAAAATAACAGAATGTTTATAACATGAAAATAATCAATTATACAAGAAGGAACAACTTAAAACAATGACCTACTCCTATGACCGAAGTAGGGATTGCATAGAAACACCTCACTTGTGATCAATCATGGGTCCATAGGAATAGAAAATAAATGCACTAATATGAAAAAGAGGGCCTCAAATCTTACCTTGTGAATAAACTCTTCAAACAATAGCACAAAGGTTGAGGAGTATAGAAAGAATTATTTTAAGTGAGGCTATTAAGACTAATAGATCATTTCCTCTTTGGAGCCCTCTCCTAGACTCGTAGATGGGTTTATTAGCTATTATGGATTTGATTCTTAGCCTTTTCCTTTCACATGCATAAGAAAAGTATTTATAGGCTTAGGTTTTAAGGTTTCCCATTTAAAGGCAGAATACGAATAGGATTCATAGTCTAAATAGGTAGATCTCGCTTTTAGAAGATTTTACACCAGCAAGTCCGTATAGACTTGTATGGTTTAGTGCATGTAGGCCTAGGTTTTATGCTTTCCTGTCAGTTTATAGGCTTTCGGCCAAGTTTGAATTAGTCCATACGGATTTGAACTTAGACTTTGTCTGGGTGGACCATAGGCCTTAGGCTTGGTGAACTGATTGCGCTAGCATGGACTTAGGTAGAGTAAGTCCGTGTAGACCCTAAATTAAGTCTATGTAGACTTGCTTCCTAAGTGGCTCATGCCATTCCTTAACAGCCTATCTCTAGTGATCATCATAGGCCAAAAAAGGGTGAATGTGTCTATACCACAGGGGCTTCACCCCCCGCACCCCATTGGAATGAATATTGGGCTTTAGGTTTGAGCCTATCGACTTAAGCCCTCCGCTATCGACATAGATTCCCATTTTTTTTTCACAATTCGAGTCACACTATGAGCTTTTCAAGTTGGGGCAAAGTTCGAATACATTAGAAAGTCCTAGAGCCAAAATTGAGGTGTCTACATTAACCTTCAGGATAGATTGATCTTAACCACATGATCAATCCCATTTTTAGACCTTTCGATCACTTCTTTTTGATCAATGGTGGAGCAGACTTTTTGACCATATTTTAAAGCCAATCTCATTAGGAATCTAAATAATCAATTCTTTGGAGAAGAAATTGCTATTGCTATTTATACTAATCATTTTGTTGTTTATTTTGCATAGGTCAAGGTTACTTTAGTAAGCAAAGGTGAGCATATCCATAAAATTCTTGCCTTTGAGAACTTTTCAAATTTAAATAAGACTATATAGATAAATTGGCCATGCTTCATAAATGCCCAATAGTCAAGAATGAATTATTAGAGGAATAAAGGCAGCAAGAGTTTGACTATTTAATCGAGTGTTATCAACATACTCCATTTGTCGTACTAGAGTATAACATAAAGCCTTTCTAAGATCCAAGTCCTCTAATTTTGACTAGTAAATTCAAAATCACATACCTACTCAAATTTCTATTCTTAGTACGGGTGTGACCTGGACTAGAGTCTTTGAGAAAGATATTAAGTGTAAACTTTCTCTAGGTGTTCTCTATTATTACCATGGGTCAGTCGATCTAATAAGTAATTGGAGTTTTTTTTTCTTTTTTCTTTGACCTTTCTTTTATTGCTTGTTATCTTGTATATAGTACTATCACTTTACTAGTAGATATTGGAGAGAACACCACTCCACCACCAAAAAGATCACAGGTATCACTTAACACAAATTCCAATTATTACTTGGAATCAATACTTATCCTTTACATTTATTTTGCAGGTTCTGAAGATCAAATTGATCCCTCTAAGTAGTTAATCATAAATGAGTGATTTAAAAAACTCTTTCTAAGAATGGGTAAGTAAGTCTCATATCTTGGTCACAAAAGAATCTGAATTAATAAGCCAATCGCCTAAACTAATGATTCATAAAGCTGCCATTGACATTATTAAAGTTAGAGACAGTGGTTGACAACTTTGCTTCTTCTCTATAATGGTTATTCTTGCTTCAAGTTTCTAGAGTCATACCAATTTTAATATAACTTGGTTCAAGCTACTATCAATTAGTAGATAATTTCTTATCTTCTCTTGAATAATCATTAGATTTAAAAGTGGAAAACAAAGCTAAGAAACTACTTTGCCATCTCCTTTTCTTACTTCACCCTAAATCTCTAGACACTTAGAGAGGTTGAAAATCTTTGCTCAAAGGAACTTTTCATTTCTTAAAGAAGAGAATCCCTTTTCCTAATTCAAAGGGAATCTAAAGTTCATATCAAATAATGGTGATAAGAATTGCCTCTTTGTGGGCTAAAAAGTAAACATAAACTATATGAATTAGGAAATTGTTCAATTTTAATTGAAGAGATCGTCCTCATAGGTTCTTGCTAAGAAAAAGGCACTATCAAGTGAGTTATCATCTATCTCTTTTGCTTTGGATTTTCAATTTAAAGAACCTATTGATATTTGAATAACATGTTAGTTGAACATGACTAGATTCATGAACTTGAAGGAAACATATTGGTATCGAGAAAAAAAAGTGAAAAAATTCAAGTCTAGATTTCAAGTATAGAAAGCAAGAAGAATCAAATTCAGGGCAAAGCATTAGGCTGATACTTATGAGCCCAAAAGATTGCTGCTAATATAAAAAAAAAAACTTAATGAAGAAAAGAAGAAAATTAAGAAGAAAATATTTAAGGAGAAAGAAGGTTTCAGCCTTGTTAAAAAAGATTAGCATAGAGGGATAAGGCAGTAGTGATAAAGTCATCACCTAGCTCTATGTTAGGACCTGCTGATCTTTTGCCTAAAAAAGGTTCGGAATCAAATCTTATTTATGCCTTGATAATGTATCTCTCTTATATTCCAATGTTTATCAATCCCATATCAAGTAAGCAAGCATTTAAATTAAAATCATTCATGTCACCTTTGCACATAAGGAAAAGTAAATATTAATAATTAAAGCATTTATCAAATATAAAAGCATAAAATATACAAAATAGTTTACATTTACAAATGGGTTATTCATTAATTTGCTTGGTGACCTAACATTTACTTATGATTTTATAGGAATTGGCAATAATTGCCCTAATCCCATCTCTTGGAGAATGACCTTTATTAAAATACATTTTTATTATGACTTTTATTAATGAAAATCAAAACCTATTTTATTAGAAAACACCAATTAATTATATAAAAAATCATTGATATAGTATGTATTGGAATATAAAACATGTTAAAATAAACTACATATTATAACCATAATAATAAAAGTATGTAATCAATAAAACTAAATAAAGTACATAATAAAACATGTTTTGGTTGAATGTCATTGAGTCTATGCGAACACATTCGATCCTCTTTGCTAAGTTTATGTAAACTACATGTGTGCTCTAAATAGGTCTATGAGAATCACAAAGCTAGTTTGAATAACCAAACTTACACAAATTAAATAAAATGCTTAGAATAAGAAGAAGAGGTCTATGTAGAACTAATGATAACTCAAAATTATGTGGCAATAGTGTAACGATTCGAAAATTCGACTCTCGTGAATAGTACTTCCTAGGATGAATAGTGCTTTCTGAGACCCGGGTTACACTAATCGAATAGATGGGGAGTATTAATTACAAAAGAATTTTGGGCAAAGTTTGAAGCCAATCCGAAGTCATTCGGCTGGTTAAAAACATTGATTAAGATTTTACAATAGTGTAGTGTGAATAGTGCTACAGGAAAGCTGAACAGTAAAATAAATAAAAAGTTGCTCAAAATAATCCAAAAACATTGCAACCAGATACTCAAATATTTTGAATAGTTTAATGGATTTTGAATCGAAATTTTTTGAGTTCGGGAACTCTTTTTACCCAAATTTTGGGAAAAAATATGTTAATTTTTTGGGTTATTGTTAGAATTTGGGCTCAGGATTTTGAGAGGATTTAGGGCATGCATTTATGGAATTTTGGGGATAAGAATGGAGGAAAACTAACTTTTCTATCGGTTATAATAATTTTTCAAAGCAAAGAAAAATATTATTTTTGAAAAGTATAAATAGGGAGAATTTATCCTCCTCCCTCACATACACAAACAAATCCTCCATGCCTCTCCTTCACCTCTTTTCCACCACCCTCTCTCCCTCTCTTTCTCTTGTGATTTCTCTCTCCTTAGAGGGAGTTAAGGCGTGAGGTTACACTCGAAATGACTAACATTTCGAGATGAGTCTATGGACACCAAAATCGTTCGAAATGGTGGAGTATTTTGAGAGGAAAATCGAGAAGAAAGCTGAGGTGATTAGTAACCTTCTCTCTCTCGAGTTTTCTTTTTCTGCAAATTTTATTTTTCATTGGTTCTTAGGATGTTGTAAAGCATGTATCTAGGCATGAAATATTTTTTTGACTTTTAGATTATTTTATGTTATTTATTAAAGTTCATACCCTTTTGTATTCATAGGCAAAATGACAACTTGAGCCTCTTGAGGTAAGGAGAAGGCTTAAGCGGACTTCAGGGATCCCATACAACCTTAATTGGTAAGTGTAATCACTTTGATTTAGCCTAATTATCTAATTAATGCATTTTGTAATTTATGTCATATTTGTAATAAATGGCCTTTAATGCTTTAAAATTGAAATAAATCATATAAAAATAATTTATAATTTATGGCATGATATATGAATGAAATATGATGATTTGGTGTGACCATATGTTTTAGAATTACAAGTATGTCAATTTTAAGCTATAAGTGCATTATGTGAGATAAAGATTGAAATTTCCATGTTGTATGCATATGCCTAGAAATGTGTGTGTATGGTATTTTTGTGAATTGAAACATGTATAATGAGTGTAATGGGTACTAGAATGCCATGAAATAACTTGTTATGCCTATGTGCAACATTATGCCCAATAAATGCAATAATGGGTATGCACATGTTCTTATCAATGTGAGAGGTCGTGTGTGCATGAATATGTTATCCTAATATGCTTAAAGGGTTTTTTTGACATTTGATGGGTATATATGTGTGATACATGCATGATGAGGCATGATATGATCAATTAAAGGTATATATGGAAATTTCCATGATATGAACAATTATATCAAAAGATGTGTCTTTATGTGACCTTTTGGTATGATGTTATGTTGATGACATTACAGCTCGAGAAGTGAAACCTACGAGTGTAATGGACATCATTAGGCCTAAGTTGGCCAAGTGAACATAAGTAGGCCATGCGACAGTACATTAAGGCCAATGGTGACTTTAATGAAACATAATGGTATGAAATGCGAAATTGGTTAAAATGACATGTTTAATGATGCCTATATAGGTAGATAACCTAGTTTGGATAAGTTAACCAGTCAATAAGGATTACAACGGCTACTAGTATACCTTCGTGTATGAGACCTACAGGTCATTGATTTATGTGTCGATGGGCATGAGAATCTTTATGCCTAAGATTATGTGTTATGTGCATAAGAGCCTTCGGCTTAAGATTATGTGCTATGTGAATGAGAGCCTTTGAGCCTAAGATTATATGCTGTGTGCATGAGAGCCTTCAGGCCTAAGATTTTGTGTTATGTGCATGAGAGCTTTTGGGCCTAAATTTACTTACCTATATGGTATGAGAGCCTTCAAGCCTAAGTTATACATCTATGAATATGGAGAACCTTCAGGCCTAAGTTACGCATCTACGAATGTGGAGAGCCTTCAGTCTTAAGTTATACATCTTCAGATGTGGAGAGCCTTCAGCCTTAAGTAATTCTATTATCTAGTCGGGGTTAGTTGTCATATGGATATGGCATCGGTTAAATGATTAAAATGGGTTAAAATGCATAAATTGGTTTCATATGTAATATAGTATTAATATGTGACATATGGACCTAATGTGATCAAATAACTCAAAATTGGTCTTGACATGCTTGAATATGTTTATTATCACTTGTATGACTATTTATGGTGATTATATATGTTTACAACTCTAAACACTAATATGTATAATTATGATATGCATAATGGCATTTATGATCAAAAAATAGGTATGTCATTATCCTCTGTGATATATGAGTTTAGTATGGTATTTTTACAAGCTATTATGATGGTATAATATTCATTGTACCTTATGGCCTACAAATGGCTATTTTATGATAATTGTAATTTTTGGCATATTTGACACTTAAAGATCATGGCTTTATATAGGCAATGCATGATGTCCATAATATGGTGGTTAGTTGATGTTTATATAATGCCTTAATAATTGTGCCATCAAATGTATTGTTTATGCTTGGTATGTGCACTTTGGCATATAAGTCACCAAATATGCATAAATATGATTCTAAGACCAAAAATAATATGCATTGCATATAAATCCTAGAAAATGCATGTTGTGATGTTAAAACCTGGAATGGTATATAAATATATATGACATGCTATAATTTTCCTTTTTAAAAGTTAAAAGTGATTACACCAGTAAGCGAAAGCCTATCGCATTGCTTGTTTATGATTCATAGGTAAAGGGCAGTAGATTAAAGCCAAAGCTTCTGTGTTCAGGAGATACGAAGATAGCCCCTACATGGGTATTTTTATACTATTTTTGTAATAGTAATGATAATGTAAATTTAATGTCTATATAGTTAGCGTGCTCTTATGATCCTTGAGGGATTGGGTCTAATCTATATTTTGTAGTAGGGTTTTGTGTTAAATATTTAATTGTGGATCATATTTTCTCTTTCTCACATGCTGTGTGATGATTATTGAGTTTGTATGTGAGATTGTTGATTGTGGAAAGCCTGAGTCTTATTGTGTTTAGATATGATTTTGAGGGTTAGGAGGACCTATGTGAGTTAGAGATGCATGTTTGAGAATATAGAAGTGTTTTTGAGCAGGAAAAATTTAGGAAAGTGTCTCGATACAACCATTATGCTATTGGATTTTTGATACGATGACCCTAATATTTACCTTGGTTTGCATGCCTAAAGGTTTTTGATGATTTATTTCATTTTCAAGTAAAGAAATGTTTTCTTATATGAAAGTTTTAAATTTTAAGTGATTTTGGATAATGAAACTGGACATCATTTTACATGCGTGTGTCCCCTATTCAAGTTCGGTGTATGGATCGAGTGAAAGCGCCACACTTAGTGGTATCAGAGCCTTAGTTGGGGTTTCCTTTGGACCTATGGGTTACACAATAGCACTTTAGGAGTCATAATACATTTAGATAAAAAACTATTACATATTTGGCTCATAATCTATTTCTCTTACCTTTAGGTACGAGACATGAGTAGTAGCGTTATGCTTATGAAGGAAGAAGGCATAGAAAGTCATACTCTTTCAGCCTTTGGCAAGGGGATGCATGACTAGAGTATGTGACCCCTAGTGATACTGGACATGCTATACTTGGATAGAAAGATCTACCTGTATGGTTGCAGATGATGTTAAAGTCTATCAAGCAAGCGACAACAGCTGCTATGATAGCTATCACTGATGTAGCTGATGCATAAGTAGTTCCACCTCCAGTGCCACAAAAACTGCTAGCATTTTAGAGGACTTATATAAAGAGCTTGATTAAGAATGGGGCTGAGCTTTTCAAGGGAGAAGAGTTAGATGAGTCCAGTAGAGTTGAATATTGGTTAGACTAGATAGTCCATATTATGCAGTAGTTGAGATGCCCACAAGATGAGTATGCTACATATGCCACCTCAATACTATCTAAAAAAGCATTGAAATGGTGGGAAATCATCACAAAACACAAGACAACTATAGATATCACCTAAGATTTCTTTTTGAAGGAATTCAAGGAAAAGTATGTCACAGAGCATTACCTGGACCAAAAGTACTAGGAATTTATGGATCTCAGGTAGAGACATAGGACAATCTCTGAGTATGAGAAGGAATTTTCTTGCTTGAGTTGGTATGCAAAGGTAGTGGTCGCCATAAAAGAGGACCACTGTAAGAAGTTTGAGACAGGGTTGAACTTAGAAGTCATGTAATAAATTGCTCATATAAAGATCTGAGATTTTACAGCTTTGGTAGTGGCTTGCCACACCACAAAGATTGTGAATGAGATGAGGAAGAAGTGAGACAGCTTCAATAAAAGATCATATGGTTATAGGCAAGGAAGTTTTAGGTATGCATCTGATAAGAAGTATAAAAGTGGTTAGTCTAGGCATTATCAGGGTAAATAGTTAGACCAATCACAAAGGTCAGGACATGGTCCTAGATCACAGACCTGAGCACGGACTTAGACTTTGGGTGCTCCTAGATCCATAATAGGCAGTGCTATGACACTTGCATGTAAGACTTGTCACTGGAGACATCTGGGAGTATGTTGGAGGCTCATACCAGGATCTTGCTAGGGTTGTGGCTCTAGAGATCATTTTCAGAAGGTTTGCCCAGTAAAACCTTATGTTTCTTCACAGAAGCAAGATAAGAGAGAAATAAGAAGCAAAGCTAGGGCTAGTCAGAAAGACAAGATTGAGACTAAAGCTTCGAAGAGGCGGTATGCCATATGAGCCAGAGAAGAGGTAAAGGCTACTAATGTTATGGTAGGTACATTTCATATCTTGAATTTACCTACTTTAGTACTGATAGACCCAAGATCCACACATTCTTATATCTGCATTGCAAGGGTTTTAGATCAAGGGTTTGTGTTAGATGACCTTGGCTTTGACATGATGGTTAGCAATCCTATAGGATAGCGTGTTATAGTGAGCAAAGTATATAAAGACTATCTATTGTCAGTGTCAGGATAAGTTTTCTCTATGGATCTCATTGAATTGCTATTCAATGAGTTCGATCTTATCTTAGGCATGGACTAATTGTCCAAGTATTATGCCATAGTGGATTGGAAGAAGAAGAGGATTACGTTACAAACTAGTGACGGGTTAAAAGTGATAGTGTTGGGTAAAAGATTAGATTGCATGGCTAATGTAGTATTAGACATAGTAGCTTAAAGGATGATGTAAAAGGGTTGTGAGGCTTATCTTGCTTATGGGGTTGACACCATAAAAGAAACATTAGAAGTGAGTCAGATTCCTATTGTAGTTGAGTTTAGGGATGTGTTCCTAGATGAGTTACTTAGTTTGTGACTAGAATGGGAGTTAGAGTTTGGCATTGAGGTGATGCTAGGCACAATGCCAATTTTTCTAGGTCCGTACAGAATAGCTCCTATAAAGTTGAAAGAGCTAAAGATTCAGTTGCAAGAGCTTTTGGACAAGGGTTTCATTAGACCTAGTGTTTCAACCTGGGAAGCACTAGCTCTGTTTGTCAAGAAGAAGGATAGTTCTTTGAGACTTTACGTGGATTATAGACAGTTGAGCAAAGTCACCATCAAGAACAAGTATCCTTTACCTCGAATCGATGATCTTTTTGTTCAGCTTAAAGGTGCAAGTGTGTTCTTTAAGATTGATCTTGGATCTAGATATTACCAATTGAGAGTAAAAGAGGTAGACATACACAAGATGACTTTTAAGACTAGATATGGTTATTATGATTTCCAAGTGATGCCTTTCGTGTTAACCAATGCACCGGTAGCATTCATAAACATTATGAATAGGATTTTT
>CANXYI011117665.1:0-10457 GCA_948208565.1 Hura crepitans | reverse complement strand
ATTAATTGAAATAATAATTTGATATCTTTCGTTCCATGATCAATCTTGAGAATTAAACTTAATTTAATCCTTGTATTAGGTTTTTATCTACTGATTTTTTACGTTTAATTTTCTGTTTTTATTTAATTTG
Source organism: Hura crepitans (assembly GCA_948208565.1). Lineage (NCBI taxonomy): Eukaryota > Viridiplantae > Streptophyta > Magnoliopsida > Malpighiales > Euphorbiaceae > Hura > Hura crepitans. The sequence goes on along the minus strand of CANXYI011117665.1, from coordinate 10,327 downwards.
ATTTATTACTTTAATTTTTAATCGCATAAAATCCTCATTTAATCGGTTGAATTAATTGTCTTGGTTTTTAGAAGAATTAAATTAGACCAGTCCCTGTGAATTCGACTCTGCTCACCTTATTTACAATTTATTTATGTCTAGAGAGTAGAAAATTATTTTGTTGGATTCGACACCCATCACTTGCTCTATATGCTTACTTCACCTAGTTCACTTGCTTTTTATAAATGTGTACCACAAGAAAGCCTCTGCCATCGTCACACTTGTCCCACTGAACTAAGCTCTAATACCACTTATTGAGGAGATAGAAGCCTAGCAATACCACTGTTACATGGTATGATAATATATACTTTGACCCAAACCCTCACGTATTTCCTAAAAGGCCTCATACCATTAGAGAGTTTTACTATATTTATATTTAGCTTATATTTCTTTTAATTATTTGATGTGTAATTTAGTTTGTAACAATGGTGACAAAAAGAAATTCGTGATTAAGATAGGTCCAGAAGAATATATCACTCATGTTAGTGTAAATGCAAAGTTACTTTCCAGATATTTAGGTCATTGTGTCAAAATTACTAATGGAGCTCTACTTTTTACATGAGAAGAAGTTATAAAGCATTACAACAATTCATTTTGAGCATTGATTATAGTAGAATATACTATTTAAAATATTATTTTAGATGTGTATTCTATAAAATTTTAATAATGATATTTTTTTACTTGAAATATTTCACTATTAGTTTGGAAAGTCCTGAAAAAATCAATAAATTTAGCCAACTACAAGACCAACACCTTTTCAATTTTTAGTTATATAATTTAATTATAACTTAAACATGCATAATGATCTCAATTTTCTTTTTCTTAAAAATAGATTAATGTGGAAAAACTTAAAATGCCTAAAGCTTTAGAGTCTTGAAGGAAACACATTCATTTGATAACTTGGAAATTGAAAATGAATGGCATAATTAAGCCATAGAGCAGGTTAATGTAAGCGATGTTTTACACTATGTTTAAAGTATTTATTGTTTCATGAAATTGTTCAAGAAAGATCAACTTAAATAAATAAATCTATTGATTTTAGTTTCATGTAATTAAAGCATCTTGATTTTGATTTCAAAAAGTTTTCTTAATATTATTTTCTCATTTGTTTTCAATTAATTTTTTCTTTTTCTATTTAATGGTTTTTGTGAATTACATAATGAGATAAAGTGAATAAAAATCATGCATTGAAAAAGGTGAACATTTAACTGTGGAAGATATATTAAAAGCTGCTTCACCATCTGCATCAAACTATATGTATGGTAGGAATTCAGGATATAAGCTGAAAAAAAGATATAAATGTTCAAAGTATAGTGAAAATATTTAAGAGTAGAGTATATTTGAAGAACAATTAAATGAAATTATAAGTTATTATGACGATTTATTGGCACATATGGAAAAAAAATATGCAAATTTATGCGAAAAATTTGGTGAACTTGGTTCAAGCACATCCAAAGAAATTGAAGTGAATAACATAGTGAGTGAAGATAATTTTTAGTCTTTTTAAAAAAAATTATATGCTATTAATATGCATTATATATAACTTATTTTTATTCTATTTTGACTATCCTTCGTACTTATTATTTTATTATTGTTATTTATTAATGCTAGTTTGGTGTTGAAGATTAAAAAGAGAAAAAAAGAAGTGGAAGACCAATAAAAGATCATAAATATCATTTTCTACGTGGTCACAAACTCAAAAATGCTAGAATAAATTTAATTTTTCTTATTATTTTTAATTTCAAGGGTTGTGATTGTTGATTCTTAAATATTTATTTTTTTTAATTATCAGTGAATTCTAGTTTTTAAATCTTATTTGTGAAGAATTAAATTTCTCTCATAATTATTATATTCACAATATAGATATTTATACAAGTATAATTTTAAATATAGTAAGGAATTATTTTACAATTGAAAGAATTTTAATATGATTATAATTAGATTATTACATCTCATGGAATAATCTAAACTAGAAAGTTAAATACAATCAAATCATTTAGTAATACAAATTTAAACTAAATAAGAGTCTTTCAACTCATACAATCATATTAGAAGTTGGATCAGGTTAATCATCACCAAACTAGAACAAAACATAATATAGAATAGCTATATTATATTAGAATAGTCATATTCTATCATGCTCCTCTTGTATTGAGAGATTTCACCAGACAACTTGTTACTCGATAAAAACATCTTATTATGTAAAGTGGAGAGTCAGCCACACATCAAGAAATCTACAATTTAACTTAATAGACTTAGGTGTAAAATAGTCAAACTAAAATAATGCAAAATATAAAACAAGAACAAAAGAATTGCCAGAATAGTAAACAACAAGATAGAAGAAAAATAGATTGGAACATAACAAAAACACTATTTTTTATCAGATATAAAAAATATAATAGAACGGGAAATTAAATCCAAATATTGCCTAGGTAGTTAAACATTCTACAGCTTTGAAGAAAAGATTGTCTACATGGTCAATCCTCTTATGGCTTCAAAGAAAATAAGGCTACCATTGCCAATAATTTGTTGTTAAAAAATTAGAAAGAAAATAGACTTTCATCTTAGTAAAAATCGACGAAAACAAACCATAGATTTTCAATGCATTGAAAATTGAAGAAAAATAATAGAAGGTTTTTTTTTTTTATCAAAGAAAACAACCATAATAAGAAAAAAGCACTAAGAAATAGACCCTTGATATTTTATCCATGAGATGAGAGGCAACATAAGATTTATGGTTCGATTACACTATTTACAACTCTAATACCATATGAGAAATTGAAATCCTCTCATAATTATTATATTCACAATATAGGTATTTATACAATTAGATTTTATATATATCATGAATTATTTACAACATAAAGAATTCTAATAAAAAATATAATTAGAATATTACACATCATGAAATAATCTAAATTAAATGATAAACACAATAAAATTACTTAGTAACATGAATATAAATGGAATAGAAATCTTCTAACTCATATAGCCATATTAGAGTCTAGAGCAAATTAGTCAATTACCCCAAATTAAAATGGAACACAATATAGAACAGTTGTGTTTTATCAAAATATCATTTTTGCTATATTTCTATAATTCTTTATGTGATTTTTACTATTTATTTATATTTTTATGTTTGATATCAATTTATTGATGTTTTATAATTATTTAACGAATAAAGCATAAACAATAAGAGTATTATTATAATGTTTGCCGCATGCGGTTAAAATTATTGTTTAATCTAATGATTCATAATGCACGGCGCATAGTATGCATGTGCACCTTAATAAAAGTCAAAAAACAATTAGAAATATTAAAAATTAAAGAAAAAAATGTGTTAATTTGCCCCACTAGTTTATTATTTTGAGCTAATTTGTCCTAAATATTTCATAAGGTTCTTATTTAACTTAAACATTTGAAAAATCAAATATGACACACCCACCTATTAATGGGATAAAAACGTCGTTATAATAGGTTGGTATATTAGTTTTGATTTTTCAAACATTTTGATTAAATAAAAACTATAAAAAACATTTAGGACAAATTAACTCTAAGTGATAAACAATTAGAGCAAAATAGCATATTTGTTTAACATGTTATTTTTAAGAACAATTTTACATTTTGAATCATCAGTTTTATGGAAATTGATGATTTAATTATATATATATATATATACACACACACGCACACACACGCACACATGTTGAGTTACAAGTATAATAGGAAAGAAAGTTAAAATAAGAAAGAATTTTAATTTAGGAAGTTACAACAAATCATATCTTAATAAAATCTTATCATAATCCCATAATTATAGCTAATAAGATAACCTAATCATAATCAAGCAAAAATTTTAGGTGTGATAGATCAATAACTACATCTAAAAGATTCAGCAGATTTTTAACATATCAAAAGTTAGTTTGTTTGTTCTATCATCCCCTTCAAGTTATACTATAGAAGCTTAATAGGCAACTTGTCATGAAGGAAGTGAAGCATATTCTACTCAAAGGCTTGGTTAAAATATCTGCGATCTGATATGTAGAACCTATATAATGAATAAGAGTTGTTTAGAAGCAACCTTGTCATGAACAAAATGAAAATCTATTCGCAACTGCCTTCTTCGGGAATGAAAAATCTAATTTGCTAACATGTATGTGGCACTAATATTATCACACCATAAAATGGGAAAGGACTTTAAAGGAAATCCAATTTCATGCATCAAAGATTATAACAATGTAATTTCTGAGGTGGCTAAAGATAAAACGCTATATTCTGCTTCTGTCAAAAAATGACTAATGGTCTATTATTTCTTAGAGGACCATGAGATCAAATTTTGACTAAGAAAAATAGTGAAACCAGATGTAAATTTGTGATTATCTAAGTATCCACCCTAATCCGTTTCAGAAAATCCTTGTAAATTAGAAATAGAGGACTCACGAAGATGAAAGCCATGAGAACTAGTCTATTTTCAATAGCATAAGATACAATTAATAGTAGACCAATATATATCCATAAGAGCATGCATGAACTGTGCCACTTTGTTAATAGCAAAGGAAATATTTATTTTGGTAAAGGTCAAATATTGTAAACCACCAACCATACTATGATATAGAGTAGGATCTTTGAGAGCCTTGCCTATTTTAAGTGCCAACTTTTTTGATGGACAAGCTGAAGTATTAATGCTAGAACAAGTAGCCATGTCAACATGCAGAAGTAATTGATTGATGTTCTTCTATTGTGTTAGACAAAGTCCACTAGCATTTTGCAACATTTCAATTTCGAGAAAATAATTTAAGCATGCAAGTTCTTACAAGGTAAAAGATTAGTGAAGAAAAATAATAATTTTTCAATTGCCATAGAATAATTGCCTATAACAATCAAATCATCAAAGTAGACTAGACAAAATATATAAACAAAATATGAATGCATATAGAATAAAGAAGCATCTGTTTTAGAACATGTAAAACTACATTTAGACAATGCATCAGTTAGACACTTGTTCTATATCTTTGGAGCTTGTTGGAGTCAATAAATGGACTTTTTAAGGGAGTACACATAATCTAGCCTAAGAGGATCAATAAAACTTTGTTGTTGAGGCATAAATAATGTCTCATCAAAAGTACCATGCAAAAAGGCATTATAAACATTCAGTTGAATATATTTCCAATTTAAAGATACCATAAGAGAGGGAATTAGCTAGATAGTCATTGGCTTAACCATTGGACTAAAAGTATCAGAATAGTCCATGCCTGGTCATTAATAAAAGCCTTTTGACACCAAGCAAGCATTGTAACTGTCAGTAGAACTATCAAGCTTAGTTTTTATCTTAGACACTTTTTTACAACACACTAGATTCATATTATGCAATAAAGGAACTAGACCCAATTACCATTTTCAATAAAGGCATTGTATTCATGTGCCATAACCTCTTGCCAAGGTATATGATGAGCAGTTTCACTATAACTTGTTAGATTAACTAAGAATTTTATGGATAAGATCGTAGCTTTTGGCTTTAATTTAACACTTTGAGATCTAGTAGTCATAAAAGGTGTTCTAGTAAAGGGAATAGGATGTTCTATAAAGTGTAAAGCAACTTGTTTTATAGAGGATTGAGATAACTATGTTGGAGCTGACCAAACTGATAGTAAATGACCACATTGTTATAGATACACCACAAATGGCAGACCAATGTTTGTTTTGGTTGGCAACCCAGTGTTTGTTTTGTTATCTATTTTATGTACTATTTCGGTATCTGCAGTAGGTTTTGTTTTGGATATTGGGCTAATTTCCATACTGGAGATTATTCTATGTGTTGTTCTAAGGATGGAAATGGAAGGCAAAAAAGGTAAAATATTTATTGGCATAGCAATGGTTGGTGAAAAAAGAGGTTATTGATTCAATATCACACCACTTTGATCTCTAAATGGGAAAACTTATTCATCAAAAAGAACATGTCATGAGACATAAATATTGCTGGTAAATAGGTCTAAACATCTATATCTTTTGTTGATTTTACTGTAACCAAGGAAAACATAGACAGTAGAAGGAGATAAAAGTTTAGATTTGGTATATGGTTTAAGCTATGGATAACAAAGATAGCCAAAAATTTTCATGATTGAATAGTTTGGTTTTTCCTTGAATAAAACATGAAAAGAAGTATTATTATTAATCTGAGTGTTAAAAAATGATTGATAATACATACTATGTCAAAAAGCAAAAGTCCAATATTTCAAAGAAAGCTTGGTATGATCTTAAAAATGCTTGACCGATTTTAACAATATGACGAAATTTTCTTTCAGCACAATTATTTTGTTTCGTAGTATAAGAATAAAAACCCCTTTGTGAGATGCCATTTGCAGATAAATAATTTTGCAAGGATTGAAATTCCCTACCCCAAAGTATTTTTCAATAATAGAATAAAATTTGATAAAGGTACTAAATATTTCAAATTTGTACTTAATAAAACAAATCTAACAATATTTGCTAAAATGATAAAAAAAAATAGCATATAATAAAAAGAGTCATCAATAGAAGGAATATTAATAGGTCTCTATAAATTAGAATAGACCAAATCTAATGGACTAGTTGCTTAATAATTAGATATAGGAAAAGGAAGTTTATAAATCTTGCTTATAGAACAAGAATGGCATAATTGAGAAAAAAAGAAATCATTAATTGACAAATTATTCTAACTAATGGTTTTTTATTATAGAAACCACAACATGTTCTAAACGATCATGCTAAGTCTTTAAGGAAGCTAGATATGCTTGAGAAAATAATGAACCAGTAGAGAGCAGAATGCAATAAAGTCTATCTTTATTCTGGTCGTGTGCTAGAATTTCCTTCATCTTCAAATCTTTTATTACAAAATGATCAGAAAAGAATTCCATAGAAATTTTGTTATTTTTAGTTAGTGCACTTCCATATAACAAACTATGAGTAGTATTAGGAACATGAAAAATATCATGAAAATGAATACAAGAAAATCCAACAAAAAAAAATAATTAAAACCAATATGAGATATAGGGAGTTTAGATCCATTACCTATAGTAGCCTCTTTTAGTCCAGAATACTCATTGTGAATAGATAGATTTCCTAGATCAGATGTCAAGTGGTATGTGTTATAAGTATCAACAACACATTATTTTGAATAAGATGCATTTGTAATAGTGAGATTAGTATTTAGAGTGATAATATGATCCAATTTAGATTGTTTAGGGGACAGGCATATTTTCATGAAATGTCCTTTTCCTCCACAATTAAAATGTACCAAATCAGAAGTTATAGTATAGTCAACAAAAATTTTGATTAGAATGCCAATCTTTAGAAGAATGATGATGGGATCTAGATCTAGAGAAATTGTCACCATGAGTATAATTATTATTGCGACCTTTTCCTCTCCTATGTGAATTTCACTTAACAGTCAGCTGTGCTGTAAGCTAGGATATAATAATTCCTTGAGATTTTCTAACTTCAATTGTCATTCTTTATTCAATAGAAAGCCCAATAAATCATCAAAGCAAATAGGTTCCATACGAGCTTCTAAAGCCCAAGTAAAAGGTCTTTAAGCAGGTCTTAGGCCTTGTAGAATAAATTTAATTTGATAGTCTTTTGGAATATAATACTATAATATAGCAAGTTAGTGAAAAATACTTTTAGCTTTCTAAACATAAGTGAAAATGCTATCATTGCCATGTTGCAGAGTAAAGAGTTGTGAATGTAGTTCTCTAATTTATTTTTTAGAACTACCAACACATATTAGCACAAGCTTTTTACAAGCTTCTTTGGCAATACAAACGCCAATAATTTAAGAAAGAATAGCCTTAGAAATAAAGGAAATAATCCAACGAAGGACTAATTAATCCCATTAAAATCAAGTAGAGTAATCTGAACTTGATAAGCCATAAGAATCTAGCTTAGATGGTAAACTAGAATCTCTTTCAATATGTTGTGATAACCTATAACTATAAAGGATAGGAAGAACTTACATGTTCCAGAGGATAAAATTAGTTGAAGTCAATTTAATAGGAAGCTAATGAAATATATTTGGTAAAGGAGAAACATTATTATTGTTGGCTATTGCAACCAGAAAACAAGAAAGGAATAGAAGACGACTTAGAACATAATACAAAAGGATCCAAAAAATGCATGGATTGATTAAACCTCTTATAGTTTTGATACCATGTAAGAATTGAATTCTCATATATCTTTTATCTTGATTTGATGGATATATACTCTTTGAGTTACAAGTATAATAGAAAAGGAAGTTACAATAAGTAAGAATTCTCACTTAAAAAGTTACAACGAATTATACCATGATAAAGTCTTATCATAATCCTATAATTATAAGTGATAAGATAACCAAATCATAATCAAGCTAAGATTTTAGGTGTGACAAATCAATAGCTATATCTAAAAGATTCATCATTTCATTAGCATATTAGGTAAATCAGTTAACTATGATAAAATGGTCTATATATTCTATCATAACCAACTAGTGTAGTAAATACAAATAAAATCACTAGTTTATGCTATATCACTGACCTAAGTGTTAAACTTTATTTATTTGTCATTGTATTGAAATCACAATTTCTACATCTCTAAGAGAAATCACTAGTGGCTTTTGTCTATTTGGATTTGTGCCCTTGCATATTAGGCTTTTTACTCATTATTTTTATTTATCTAATGAGTTATTAAAGGATTTTGTTGCCTTCAAATTTTATAAACAGAGAATAGAAGCTTTTGACCTTTTTAATAACTTAAAAATGCTTATAATTGATATAAGGTGTTTGTTTTGATATGGTGGCTAAGGTTTTGTGTTATATATGCTTAATTAAAAGCTTCCTTTACCTGTAAAAGTTTACTGTTGATGTTGTTAATTTATAACTTAACTATTTTTATGAATTTTATGTGTCTAAGCATAAACACTGAAGTCAAATACAATAAAAAAAAGATAATTTCCCCCTTTGATTCCTTATTTAAGAAAAAAAAAAAGGAAATACCCTGTATATTACAGTATCTTTAAGCTTTTATTAAAAAATGTATTAATAAGGTGATAATCACATATAGCCTTTTTTGTAAGAGAAATGTACAACCATAAATACCTGGACATAAATTACATAATATCTTTTGATTTTTAAACCGTAATCAGTTGTTTAATTCACAATGATAGAACTCAATTTGAGCAATAGTGTTACTTTATAAACTAGTCTAAAACTGCTAAAAAGTTGAATCATTTTCTTTTATTGAATTGGTTAAGTTCATGATGTGTTATGACTTGAAAGATAATGGTCGTGCATTGTATGGTGAAAAAGAATTTTACTTTTATTTTTCTTTCTTTAGTTAGTTTATATGTGTGTATATATAGGAATTATGTCATTGGCATATGTACCCCTATTTTTTATGTTATAATGAAAATTTTATATTTTATGTACTCTATTGCAAGGTTTCAATTACAGTATTATAAAACTTCTAGTTTTTAATTAAAAATTTCAATAATTGGTATTAGAGAAGGTTTGGTTAGGTAAAGGCATTAGCAAGGTAACAAGTTTTTTTTGTCTTTGTGAAATTTAAAGAATTACACCAAACAAGATGGCTTCAGGTGTGGGCATAAGTATGGCATAGTTGATGGTTCCCATGTTTATAGGTGAGAATTATGATATGTGAAAAAATAAAATGCAAATATTACTACCATCGTAAGGTTTGTGGGATACAATTTAAAATAGTTATCCCTAACCTATTACTAGGCAATAACTCATGCTAGAAGAATTGAAAAAACTAGAAGAAAATCAAATGAAGGATATAAGAGCCTTGTTTCTTATCTAATAGGGTGTCATAGAGAGTTTATTATAGTGAATAATTTAGGCAACAAAATTAAAAGAAGCATGGGGTATATTACAAGAAAAGTTTCAATGATCCACAAAGGTGATTACTATGAATTTGCAAATTTTTTAAAAGCAATTTCAAAATTTACAGATGAAAGAGACGAAAAAAATAAAGGATAATTTTTCGAAGGTGATCGAGATTGTTAACCAGATATGGACCTATGGTAAAGATATATTCGGTTAAAAGGTAATTGAACAAATTTTAATTAGTTTGTCAAAAAATATGAATATATCGTTGCAACTATTAAAGAGTCAAAAATTTTGTTTATGCTCACAGTTCAACAATTAATGAGTTTCTGGAATCGCATGAGGTAAGAAAATTGCAATTTTGAAACAACTTGGTAAAAAGTGCATTTAGTACGAACTGCAAGATCAAAAATCTTCAAAAAACCAAAAGAATTTTC
>CANXYI011117570.1:0-11343 GCA_948208565.1 Hura crepitans | reverse complement strand
ATGAGAAATGAGAACATGATATGAAATAAATGTTAATGAGTGGTGAGAATAAAAATTAGGATGTATTGCATGATATTATTGTAATTGCCTATTAAAGAATATTGAATTGTTGTAAATGCCTATTATATAGGAATGAAATATGAAAAGTGAACCTAATAATTAAAATGATGTGATATAAATCTTGATAAATGCTAAATGATCATTGGATATGAAATGACTATAATTGAGATAGGAGAATGAAAAATATGATGAGATGTATGCCATTGATGAAATTGTTTGTTAAGTAAAATTGAATTGCTGTAGTATTGCTATAAAATGATTGTATTGTGTGAATAAATGAATGATTATGAAGCATGCATATGTTTTATTCAAAATTCACCTTTGAGTTTTACTCATTGTATTAGTGTTTAGATACACAGGTCAAAGCAAAGATATAATACAAGAAGTTAAAGTCTTAGTAGCTACAGTACGAGTCACTTAGGTATTATTTCCTGTCTTTTTGTCTATAAAGTTAGGATGTGTACTCATCTAAAGGATAATAGTGGAGTTTTAGAGATGATTAAAGAATTGTATAGATAATGATGTATAAATGAATAAAGAAGGAATAATTAAAAATTATATGTCTATAAATATATATAACTGCTAAAATGTCTATTTTATGAAGGATCTTAGACTCGATAAACCTTGCGATTGTGAGTGCTAATTATATATATATTGATTGTGCATGTGTGATTATATTGAATGGCGAGATTAGAAGACCAAAAAGGTCCGGGAGTGGAGAAATTTTGATTGAATTATATAAAAGTATTTTTCTTTGCAGGAAAAATTTTGGCTTTTAACTCGGACAGCCGTTATGCTATACGATTTTTTGCAAAATTATTTTCTAACGAAATAAATGCTTTTCCCAATATTTTTATGACTGTCATGAACTAAAAATAAAGAAACGATGCAAAGATTTCAGATGTAAATTTTAAAATAGAATAAATTAATAATAGTTAAATAAATGACCCTTAGGGAAATCTTAGGATGGGTGACCTTAGGGAAAGTTCAATCTCTTATCAGGTTTCTTTGAAAATCAGAAAAGGGTGTGATAAAAAACTTCTTTCTTTACCTTTTTTGCCCACTCGAGTCTCATCCTTATGAGCTTTTGATGGACTAGAGTGGCATGAGCATAAGTTGGAATGGCATTTTCAACAACTTCATGATTAATACTCTGATTGTCCTCGTAACTTTAGGCTAAGATTCTTTCATTCTTTTTTAGTAGTCTCTCAAATTTATTCCTTTTATCGACAGTAGTATCATGGGCAATTAATACATTTTAGGTTGTTCTTTTATATTAAGATTAAACATATTAGTTTTAATACAATTAATGTAAAAATGCTCAAGTAATGATCACTTGGATGCATGTTACCACTAGAAAAAACATCACACAAATAAGCAAACTTATTGTTCATTTTATTAGAAAGAAGATTGTTTGCCTTAAAAAGGTCACAAAGATATAGTTCATCAGTGAACAAATTAGAATCTACATCTAAATCAGACACAATCTTTGAAGAGCTAGAATAGACTTCTTTAATAGCTAGCAGCTTAGGAAAGACTTCTTTTATCCATAGAACTATGTAAGGTTGCCTGATTCCCAATTAACAATGTCTATAAAAATCTCAAAACCTAGCTTGTAACATCCATCCACTACCGTAGCTTCAACAGTCCCATTATACCTTGTACTATTTTGCTTGATAAAGTAGTCCTTTAGACTATTCCTTTTTATCAAGTTCCCCTCTTTGCTTGCATCACATCCAATCCTCTTATGTTCTTCTAGGTATGGAGTTTTAGTGGCTCAGTTATACCTTGCAAATTCTCCCCAAAACTAACACTAGGGAAGAAATCCATCCTCTTCTTCATTTTAGACATAATAAGGTCTATGTAATCTTCATAAATTTTGGCAACATAATATCCATGAAAAAGCTGATTGGCGATAGCTAAGGTAGAAACAACATGATTGATTTTTTCCTTTATATTGATAATGTTGCCTTCTTGCAAGGACTTAAACATTTGGTGCAAGGTGAAGGAGACTCCTCTAAGTTTATGGAACCAAGGTCTCCTTAGCAGAATAGAGAATGTAGTTGGGATATTAACCATAGTAAATTCTACTTCATTTATAATTTGCCCACTTGAGCCTTGGTGGTGAAGGAACCTTCAGCTTCTCTTCTTGGGTCATCATACACTTTGATAGTGATACTTAAAGGTGTCAAGTCTTCCTTTTTGATTCTAAACTAGATAAGATTTTAGTTAGGTAGATACATAATAAGGAGCCATCATCAACCATGGCATATTCAGTCTTATTCTCATTCACTTCGACTTAATAAAAAGAGGCTGATTATGTTCCCTTCCTTTTAGGGGTAAGTCAGCATCTAAAAAGGTGATAAAGCCTATCTTGCCTATTTTTATCACTTACACTAGATCATTAAAGGTAATAGTGGTAGATATAACAACTTGACCTAAACCTTCGACTATCTTCTGCCTATGGAACTTAAATGACATTAATAAGTCCCCAATGCTAATATTAGCTTGGGTCTTTTTAAGCTATTTAAGTACATCCTTATGCTAACCTTTTTTAGTTTTAGGCTCTTTCTTAAGTAGAATCTGACCATTCTTTTTGACTCTCTATAACACTTCTCCCTCAACCCTGAGTGGCTCTCTTTTTCCCTCTTTAGAATCTTTATTAGAAGATTTATCCCAGAAGTTTTTACTTTCCCTAGGCTTATTGTCACTCTCACTCTCCCATAAGCTAGTTAGAAGGATGGATTCACTCTCTCTCACCCATTTATAGATCTCTTAGTCGGATCCATAAATATCTCTAAGCACATATTCCTTGGGCAATTTGGATTTAAAAAGGCAAGGGGCTTGGTGTTTAGGTAAGAGATTTAAGGTGGCTTTAAGATCGGGTATTTGTTTAGACTTTATGAGGTTTTAGATGGCTTTTTTAAGGAGTTTGAAGTTGTTAGTAAGGTATTTAGTTCATTGGTTATAGACACAGTACTGGTCATGCCTATGATTGGGTAATAATGGTCCATTAAGTGGCTGAGGTGGAAGAGGTTGTAACTCACCCTCTTTGGTGAGTTTTCTCAAACACCCTGATAGAAACTTACATAGGATAGAATATCTTCTACCTTGGATAGCATGCACGTCGGCTGTCTTGTTTACACCCCCAGCATTATTGCTTATGAAAGTAGGGTTATTTGTCCTTTTGAACCCTTTATTCTAGTAATTCACCTCCAAGTTAAAGGCAATGTCTTCTAGTTGTTCCTAAGTGGTGAGCCAATTGTTCATGTAATTGTTTGTATTTCTAATGAACATCTTAATCTAATCAATGTCCTTAGTCTTATTCCTCATCTTTAAGATCTTATACATCCATTTTTGTAAGTAGTCAAAAAAACTCTCATTCGGTCTTTGCTTCACCAATTATAGATCCTTCAGTGTAATCTTTATATTGGCATTATTAGAGTACTATTTACTAAATGCTCATACTAATTCATTCATGTCTTATTTAACCATCTTCTATTGGTAATGATACCAGTCTAAGGCTTGCCCCATGAGAGAGATATTGAAAATGTTCATAATTTGCTCCTTAGAGAGGTGCGTAGCTCTCATAGCAACAACATTCTACTTTAAGTGAGTGTAGGGATTAGTCATGCGATCAAACTTACTTGAGTCAAGCATTTTGAACCTATAGAGATTGCTCAATCAGGCCTTAACCTAATATCATCAAGATCATTGTCTTTGTCCTCCTATAACTAGCTTGGTAATGGCTTCCATCTTCTTATTGAGCTTCTTTAACTAGTCTTCCTCAACTGCCTTGGGAGGGGAAACCTTATGGTATGACCTGGTGACTTTTGAAACTTCATCATCAGAAGACTGGTTATCTCCTCCATCCACTACTTCTTTTCCCTCCTAAGTGGCTAAAGATTAACCTAATTCCTTTTGGCTATGGATGTAGGATAAGGCACTCATTACAGTTGCTATCATCCTCTTCTCTATCTCATTCATTACCTCTATAAATATGGCTTTGGTCATGTACTTATCAATTGACATAGTTCCTCACTTCAATTGAACTAGTAGTGTTTTGCTAGTTTAGTTGAGGTGTTTTCCTATCCATTTCCACTTAGTAAATGAAGGATCACTAGTAATTGTCAAAATAAGGTGATAGGGATGATGCATGTATAATATTAACAATGTAAGATACAGATGATACATGATATGCAATGCATGTTCATAGTGCAACAGGGACAAACACATGCAAGAAACCTTCCAACATTACTTTGCCCACACATATGGTTAAGTTAGTTCTTTCTTAGGTAGGATTGCCTAAGCATCATCGGGGGACATATAGGTTCGCTTATAGGCTATATTAGGCCTAATGACCTCTCATATTTAAAGTGCATTTAAATACAATAGCCTATAATATTTAAATCCTATTTGAAGTGAAATTAGGTTGGGCCTACCCCAGATAAAAGGCATAATGGGCTTGCCCCCACTCTAAATGAGGTCAAACATAATAGGCTTATATAGCAACCATAATGCAATTACAAACACTTAGGGTCATGCAACCTAGAAGAAGTTGCTAAGCTTGACTATATGGGTTTATGGTTTGGTTAAAAAGCTTAAGGTTCCAACAAGCAGAGTTCCCTTCTAATAGGTGTTTCCAATCATGGATAATAATGACTGATTAGTTCACTTTTTTGTATACTTGAAGGCATAAGGCTTATGAGTAATGGATATGCTAGCATTTCCTCATTCTTAAATGAAAAATTGAGTCATAATTCATAAAACCATCTAGCATATTAGGGACATAGTATGTAAAAGAATGTAATACATAAGACTGATAAAAATTAGAATATTTTAATGACATATTATTTAGACACTTTTAGATTGAGATTCTCAGTCCCTAGTGGTGTTACCTCTATAGAGATTATGTATTTTACTAGGGATAAGAGTGGTTAGTGGAGTCACCATTTAGCCTTTACACCATGACCTTTAATCTTTTATACCAGAGAGGTTAGAAATTCAGAGCTTATTTATGCCCCAATAATATGCCTTCCATTTTATATTGTAACATTTATTAGTCCCGTATCAAGCAACCATGCATTATATTTAAACATCAATATCACCTTTACATGTATAAGAATAAATTATGGTATTTGAAGCATATAATAATCATATTAATACATTTATACATCCAAAAATTAGGTAATTGCTTAGTTATGGTGTGACTTGACAATTACCTATAATTCTATAAGAATTAGCGTTAATTACCCAACTCCCATCTATAAGAGAATGCCATTTTAAAATACATTTTTATTATGAATTTTGATTAGGAAAACTCAAATCCATTTTACTATGAAAACACCAATTAATTAATTAGAAAATCATTTGATGTGAAAGTTAGATAATTGACATGTAAAACAAGTTGTTTAACTAATTATTATAACCTAAAAGATATAATAAGTACAAAATTAAAAGGAAATAAAGCAAAACACTTAACTGGTCCTATCTGCATATTGATAATTCCATGCAAACTCTATGTAGCTCTAGCTACTATTCATGTGAACTACCACTTGTAAGGGATATTATGTCCATTTAGACCCTTAATTATGTGAGAAAGGTCGCTTATAAAAAACTTAATGATACCAGATAAAGGAAAGAAAATAATGATACTAGATAAAAGATTTATATAGACTTATAAAAGAAGATGAGAAATACAAATACATGTGAAGCTTGAATTTAAAGTAAATGCCCACGTGGATTATATTACTCATCAAAGGGAATCCATACAGACTACATAACAGAATAAATAAGAATGATACAAGATCATCCGTGTAGACTATGCTCCTTATGAGAGGGAGTCCATAAAAACTATACAACAATTTTGGGCATGTCAATAATACACATTTTAGAGAGTGGGATAATTATACAGTATGCTAACATCATAAAATTATGTCAATATTGTAAATAGAACATATTGAAGAATGATACATAAGACAAATAAGACACTATTATCAAACATAAGTCCATATGGATGACATATCATACACATATCAAGAAAATAAATCTATACAGATGTTAACATGCCTACAGATATGTCTATGAAATTAGGACTAAAATAATAGAATGGATATGATGTAATGGTAGATAATTGTATAATATGAAATAACTTAAAGCTATGACCTACTCCTATGATCAAAGTGGGGATTACATGGAATCACCTCACTTGTTAACAATCTTTAGAGATTATGGGTCCATGAAAACAATTAGGATTTATAGAGAAGGGACCTTAAATATTACCTTGTGAATAAGCTATCATCTAATAGCACAAAGTGTAAGAGCATAGAAGAAATTGTTTTAAGTATGGCTAATAGGACTAATACATCATATCCTAATTAGAGTTCTCTCTTGGACTTATAGATGGTGGTATTTGGCTACTGTGAATTTGCCTTTCTCAACCCCCTCTTATTCATACCTAAAAAAGGTATTAATAGGTTTAGGGTTAAGAGTCTTTTATCTAAAAGAGATCAAAATACTAATAGGATTAGGAATTATAGTCCAAATAGGAAGATCCTACTTCTAGAAGATTTTATGTTAGCAAGTCTATTTGAACTGGTACATATTAGTATGTGACGACCTAGGTGGTATGTTTTCCTACCAATCTGTGGGCTTTAGGATCGGTCTTAAGCTAGTTTTGAGTTAGTCCATATAGATGTGAGCTTGGACTTTTTTTGTGTAGACCATAGGCCTTAGGTTTGGTATAGCTGATTGGGTTAGTACAGACCTAAGTGGAATGTGTTCATGTAAACTCTGTTTAAAATAGGTCTATGCGAACTGGCTTCCTAAGGGGCTTATGCCATTACTTAAGAGCTTGTCTCTAGTGATCATCATAAGCAAAAAAGGTGAGCTATTTACAGTGAGAAAAATGATTGAAGTTCACCCATCTTAGTTGGACCACTTACTAGATAGGTTGACTAATCAAGTAGCAAGTTAACAGCTACTAGGGACTTAATCTATGAGGATCTTAGCCTACTATCTAACAGGTGCAGCCAGTAGAGTAATTGAGCCTGCACGTTCTATGATTGAGAGGTTTACATGAACTAATCTCTACTATCTAAGGTCATTACGAGGTTCGCATGGATTAACTCCTGCCACCTAGATATTAGGAGGTCTGCATAGACTGATCCCTGTTACCCACTTTGCTTGAGGTATTGGAAGGTCTATATACACTAAGCCCCATTACTTGTGCTATTATGGATACTAGGAGGTCCATTAAGGCTAATCCCTACTATCCATAGAGGATGAGATTTGGGATATTAAGAGGTGCACTCATGACTGATCCCTATTATCTTACTTGTTGGAAGGTCTAGGTTGACTGATCCCTACAATTTGTTATTGGGAGGTTCTTCAAAGCTAATCCTTACTATCAGATAGAAGGTGTGTATAGACATTAATGTATAAAATGTGGGCCATTATATAAGATAGATCCTATTATCTAGGCTTTGATAGTGTTTCCCGAGTGTAGGCATGAAATGCTAATAATTATAATAATGAATTAAAAAGGGATTTTAGGGTAGACAAATAATCCAAAACTAGGAATAGATTAATGCTAACATATCAAATCTAAATGTATAATGAACCTTTTAATAGATTTGTTAAAGGTATAAGAATAAATAAATATAAGTATAATAATATATGGCATGCAGTAGACATAAAGGCAATAGTCTGTTAAAATGAGAAAGGGAAATATACAAATAAATAAGTGCTTTATGGCTATGGAATAAGGGTATATAAGATGTAAGGACCTAATGGAAAAGGTATAATATAATATAGTAATTGTGTATCTCTAAATGAATGAAAATAGGATAGTGGTGTATACACATGACTTAATAACTTATATACTTGTATAAGACTAATAACCTATGTAATTTTACATGCTTTTGTGGTGTGTGTGTTTTGTACAATGCATATTACATTAAATTAACCATTGAGTCCATACATAGCATGTTGGTCCTCTGACACATAAGTATTAGGTGGCAGATAGCAGTACTTCCTTATGTAGCAATATAGTAGAAGGCTTTCGAGGAGAATATTCCATTGGCACATCTATGTATAGGTTTTAGAATAGTGGCACTCAAGTACAAGGGAGGTTTAAGTCTCAAAGGTAAGATATATGGTCTAATGTAGTAAAATGTTCTAACTAAATTATATGGTCAATTAGACATCAAGCCATATAAACATGCATGTTCATTTATTTATGAACAATTGTTGCTTTGATTAGTGTATGTATTATACTGATTGAGATGCCGATGTGATGATAAATTGCATAAGAATGACTGGTTGGTCAGATGACCCAATGATTATGAAAATATGCGGGAATAGTTTTAAAAGTGTTTTTCAAGTTCAAAATTTTTAGATTTTAACCCATACATCATTATGCTGCCAAAAATTGTGTAAATTCAAGCTTTTTAAATAATTGGACCTCTATAAATAATATTTCAAATGAAATTAAATGTGGTATGGTTAGAGTTGAATAAAGATGTGTAAACTTCAATGAAGTAACATCTTTTATTCAGTCTAGAAACAAATTTGGATAGGAGGTGTTACATACATTATACATACACATCTCTAACAATCAATATCTCTTGGTTATCCTTTGATTAATCGCAATGTTGTTATCTAAATATATCTCACTTACTTATAATCCTCCCCCTTCTTACTATGTTATTTAAATCTTTGACTCCTAGAAATCACTCGTTCCTTTAAGCAACCTCATGCTAACTCTTGATTATTAATGTTATTATAAGATAAGTTTTATCTTTAATAATAGGCATAATCCTTTTTCTTTGTTCACTTTATCTTTCCTAATAAGATTTACCTCTCCTTTTTGGCATTATTTTATTTTCACTTATGTTAATGTGTCCCTTCAACTTTTGTTTTGTACCAGGGCAACGCACATATGTGTATGTGGTTGAACTATAGTTATTCATGTAGAATGATGTATGCAATGATAATGGTATAATATACGTATGTAAGATGTCTAGGTGATGCTCATGCAAAATCCTAGCCTTAAAGCTTTATTCATCAACAAGAAAGAAGATGCCCTTTTACATCAAGAAATTGACAAGGACATCGGGAGTACTAACCCTTATGTCAAGAAATTGACATGGACATATTTCTAGATGAATTGCTAGGGTTGCCACCAAAATGTGAGCTGTATTTTGAGATTGAATTTTATCTAGGTGCAGCACCTCTATTAATAGCCCATTACTGCGTGGCACCCACTGAATTGAAAAAATTAAAGGTGTAATTAGAAGAATTACTTAACAAAGGCTTTATTAGACTGAGTGTCTCACCCTAGGAAGAGTTGATATTATTCATGAAAAAGAAGGATGATTCACTTCGTTTATGTGTTAACTATAAGTTATTGAAAAAGATGACCATAAAAAATAAATATCCATTACCAAGGATTTATTATCTTTTTTATCATTTATAAGGGGCTATTGTGTATTCAAACATTGATATGAGATCAGGGTATCATCAATTAAGAATTAAGGAGTTTGACATCCCTAAAATGGCTTTTTATACTAGTTATGCACATTATGAATTTTTTGTGATGCCATTTGGGCCTACCAATGCCCCTATAGCATTCATAGATTTGATGAATAAAATCTTTTTAAACCACACTCAGATCAATTTATGATGGTCTTTGTTGATGATATCCTAGTGTACTCAAAAACTGAGGAAGGACATGAATATTATTTGAGGTCGGTCTTATAGACATTGAGGCAAAAAATAATAATGTGCCAAGCTAAGTAATTGTGAATTTTTTAATAACGAAGTGTCCTTTTCGGGACATATTGCTTCAGCTAATGGCACCAAAGTAAACCCATAAAAGATTAAGGTTGTGTTGGAGTGGAAACCTCCTAAAAATGTGATAGAAAATTAGAGTTTCTTTGTACTAGCCTGTTACTATAGAAATTTTTTTATAAGATTTTCCATGATTGCTACTCCTTTAACTCAGCTATTATGAAAAGATGTGAAGTATTTATTAGATAATAAATGTTAAGAAAGTTTTTAGAAGATGAAATCTATGTTGATTGAAGCTCCCATCCTAAAAGAACTTGAGTCAAAAAAGGAATTTGTTGTTTTTAGTGACATATCACATTATGGGCTTAGGTGTGTATTAACGTAAGATGACAAAGTAGCAGCATATGCATCCTAACAGTTGAAGCCCCATGAGAGTAACTACCTAATATATAATTTAGAAATGGATACAATTGTCTTCACTTTAAAGCTATGGAGGCTTTTTTTGTATGGTGATAAATGATACATATATATAGATTATAAGAGTTTGAAATACCTCTCCACATAAAAGGAATTAAATTTGAGGCAAAGGCAATGAATGAAATTTATAAAAGACTATGATTATTTAATCAATTATCATCTAGGTCCATTGAGTAAAAAAATTCATAACAGCTAAGAGGACGATGAGTGTCAGTTTTTAGTACATGAATAATAGAACACTCTTTGCTAAATTATAGGCAAAGTAGAATTTAATCCAGCAAGTGAATAAGGTAGAAGCTCAAGATAGTTAGTCGATGCATGCTATGAGTTAAGTCAAGAGGGGAAGGTTATAGAATGTGATATCAAATCAGATAGGTGTCTATATTATCATAATCAATTATGTCTACAAGATATAGAGGAAATCTAGAAGAAGATTTTATAAGCGGCACACGATTCTCCTTATGCAATTCACCTTAGAAGTATAAAGATGTATGTTAATTTGAAATAACATTAATAGTGACCAAAGATTAACTGAGATGTAATTGAATACATGGCTTAATGTCTTACCTATCAGTAGGTGAAAGCTAAATATCCCATTTCTTTTAGGTAGCACTATATAATTGTAATTCCAAAATGGAAATGGTAAGAGTTACAATGGATTTTGTGATAAGATTACACATGACTAGGAATAAATGTGATGTGTGGGTAATTATAGATTGATTAATGAAGATAACACACTTTACTCTAGTTAAGATGGATTATGCTTTAGAAAAGCTAACACAGTTATATGTGTTAGAATTATGCCCTAGAGCTCATGTAATAGGGTTATATTCATGTATTCAAACCATAAAATTTTATATTATAAGGGATTTCTCCTTTATATCAAGGTATTTTATATATTATTTATAATTGTTTGCAATGTCTTAAACCATGTTATAAAGTTCCTAGTATAAAATCATAGTGTAAAAGAAAATAATAAAGTGTTCATGATGTGAGATTCTCATTACATGCAAA
>CANXYI011117553.1:0-12550 GCA_948208565.1 Hura crepitans | reverse complement strand
TATATATATATAATCTCTAAATTCAAGTGCAACTGCATTTTAACCATAAATTTTCTCTTATTGTGTTCTTAATTAATCAATAAGAAATTATCTCTATTATTTTTTTCAAGTGCAACTGCATTTTACCCATAAATTCAATCTTAATTTCGCAAAATTAAGTTGATAATAGAAAATTCACTGTTGTCTGAAAATTATTTAAGATATTCTGAAATTAGTTAGAATTTTATTGCAAACACTTGTTCTATTCTTTAATTATCCGAAATGCATAATTTTCATAATCATAGATAATAAAAAAAAATTAAGAAAAATCATATTTCAAATCAATTATATTTTGTAGAACTTTATTTAAAAAATTAATTAGTATCAGCTTAATTACAACATTGAAATACACTTTCATGTAATATATATATATATATATATATATATATATATATATAAGTTAAAGAATTTTTTTTTATTATTATTTTCTAACATTACATATAGTTGTGTGAATTTTTTTAATTATCATTATCTTCACGTGGGTGAATAATTATTGCCTTCATAGCTTTCTTTATTTGATAATATACAGGTTATTAATTTCGTCTAGCAAAATTATTAATTTTTACTTAAATAATTGATGAAAGATGAAAAATTGAGATATTAAAAATGATAAAAAAAAGATATTAATTGAAATATTTCAATAATAAAATTGATTTTGAAACATTTGAAAACGAAATTTACCTTCACTTTCTTTAATAAAAATAAAATAAAAACTGATCGTTATCTCATGTATTGCTTGTTGACAAATGTTTTTAGTAAAAAAACTTAGAAAAGGAATTACTTTTCTATTCTCAATATATTGTAAACTATAGAGGTCACGGGCAACACCGAACAAAGCCTTTCCATGGTTTACCAGTTCATTATTATTTTTTTTTTCTTTTTGTGGTTTTGAAATTGAGAAATTTGTTGCCGTTTAGTATCTACTTCTTATCAGCTATTACCCATAATTTTCGCTTATCAAAATAATTATTTAATTTCATTTGAAAATGACTTTTCAACTGCCTAAACTCCAAAAAATAAATATATATATATATATATCCACGATAAATAATCACAAATTATCACATATAAAATAAAATTTTTTTTTATCTAAAATAATCTATGATTGATTGGACTATCAATTATAAACTAAATCCATACAAAAAATTTATGTTGCTAATTTATTAAAGTTAATTTTATGAATGAAAGATTACATCTAAGTGTAAAAAAATATGAAAGATTAGATCCATAAAAAAAGATAAAGTGATCCATTTTAAGTATTTTAAAGTATTTTATTTTTAAAATTCAAATTCAATACCTTTAATTAAAAAAAATAACATTTGCCATCCCATCTCCTCCTTAAGGTTTATTCAACTATCAATTATTAAAAGCATAAACAAAACAAAACATATCCTAATTCGTTAACCGTTCCGGTTTGCATTATAGTTTATAAATAGTTATATTTAGGGTTGTTTAAAATCGAACCGAAAATTGAAAATTGAACTGAAATTTTGATAATTTAATCTATTTAATTCGATTTTTCAGTTTTCAATTTGTTCGATTCGATTTTTTAAGGTAATTTCAGTTTAATTAGTTCGGTTCTTAAATGGTGAAAATTGAAAGAACCGAACCAACCTAACTTATTAAAACGACTTCATTTTGGGACTTTTATATATAAAAAAATAAAAAATATATATAAAATTTCGATTAATTCAAAATTTCGGTTCGGTTTTATATAAATATAAATTTTTTTAGTTTGATCTTTATAAAAATTTCAGTTTGGTTCTAGATCGAACCGACCGAATATCCCTGGTTACATCTTATGAAACAATTTGAAAATGATTTATACCAAAATGTCAAATTTAGGTGCTGCTTGGTATGGATTTAATTTTCTATTTTTTTTAATTTATACAATAACTAAATAAAATATATTTATTTAAAATGGTTTTGTTTTTATTTTTTCCTTTTTTTACGGTTTTTATCTTTTTAAAAAACTGTAAAATGTAGCTTTTTCATTTTTATGAATTTTTCTTTATTTATCTTTAAAATATATTTATTTAAATTTTTTTTGTTTTTATATTTTTACTTTTTTTACAGTTTTTATCTTTTTAAAAAACTTTAAAATCTAGCCTTTTCATTTTTATGAATTTTTATTTATTTATCTTTTTTTTAATTTTTAAATAATTTTTTTTATTGTCTATTATCTCTAATAAGATTTGGCATCCGGATATTCATCCATCTGACTTGACCTATTGAGTAAATATTTATTTTTATTCTATTTAATTTTTAATGGTATATTTTTTTAATTTTTATTGAATAATTTTTCAAGTACTCGGACAGAATTTTTTACCTTATCTAGCCCAAGCTCTCCCCAAGCTTACCCGGTAGCTTAGTCCTATAATCTTTCGAAGTCCTTAATTTGTACATACTCAAATAATAATTAATTCATTTTTCATTCACGTGTCATGTTGAAAATAATCGCTATTGTAATTTTTAATGAAATACTGTGGAGTAATTAACTTGTTGAAGATAATAGCATAAATCTCATAATAACTTGCTTACTGCCAATTATTTTGCAATTCAACAATAAAAAAACTCAAATTGTTGCAGCAATTATGAACACTTTATACATAGTACATTGATTGTTATCAAGAAAAGAAAAGAAAAACTAAGGAAGAGCATGGTTGATTTTTCAATTATAATCAAATTGAATCAAAATAATTAAAAATCAAATTTTAAAAAAATTTCAAATTAAAAAATCAAATCGAACTTTTTTAAAGCCAAACTAAATTAAATTATAGAAAAATAAACTTTAGCACAATTGAACCGAGCTTATAATAAATGCATAAAATATAAGGTTTGGTTTAAAACGATATGATTTTTGCCATGTCTCGATCAATCAAACTGAACATAGGAAAATCAAACTAAATCAGTTAACCAAGATTCTTAAAATTACTCATATATTAAAAAAATTAAACTAAAATAATTCGATTCGATTATAACTGAATCATATTCACCTATAAAAAATAGATAATGAATAGTTTATTAAACAATTATATTATTAATTGTGAAATGATTTTTTAAAACATAAATAAATTTTAAGATACGAACTACGGAAAAAAAAATTATTTATAATTTTAAAAAAATAAAAAACAAAAAAAGCAATAATGACAAATAAGCTCTTGATTTATATAATAATTTTAAAACGATTGAATTATTTTATAAATTAAAGTTGAAAATATTTAAAATTATTTTGAATACTTAAATTAAAAATAAATATATAATTTGAAAAGAAAAGAGAAGAAATTTTACCTCATTTTTTATAGACATGTTTTATTAAAATTTAAAGCACTCAAAACACATTTAATTTACTCATTAATTTTTTAAAAACTAAAAAAATTGATCATAGTATAATTCTTGATGATATTTCATGATTTATGACATTCAGGTTAATTTTACGTGTAGTTTTTATTTTGTAAAAAAGTTTTAGGACATTGCGTGTATTCTAAGTATGTACTGAGCAATTGCTTTACGGATGCTCAACGGCTAGAATCAGATTCAGTAAATCAAACCCTTATAACGTGGTGATTATTGTCCAAAAAAATAAAAAAAAACCACTCAAATTCAACAGTGTGATTTAGCAAGTTAATTTTATTTGAAAATTTCAATTCAATTTTTGTTTTTTTAAAAAAAGGAAAAAAGACTTGAAAGCTGCATTAGCAAATGATTGAGAGGTAATTAAGGTTTACTTCAAGTGCAAGAAAGACCTTCTAGAAGCGCCTAGAAGTGTACTGCCGTTAGAGACTTGCATGCAAAATGTACTACAGAGTTAAGGATTCATGTGGTTCTACTTAATTAATTCAATCCCAGTAAGCTTGCCTTTTAAATTATGTAATGTTTTTTCTTTCTTTTTTTTTTCTCATTTTCTTTTCCTTATTCTCTGTTAAACAGAATTTTGGTGTCTTTAATCTCTATTTAATTTGAGCTTCAACGCGAGAACATTCATAGAGTGCAGGAGTAAATGGTGTAGGTAACTCAGCAGATTGGATGACCAAATCTGAATTACTGGTATGCATGCGTCTCCTTAAATTGAAAATCCATATTTTAAATTCATAGCCTTTTTTTCTTTTTTTCATTTTCTTCTCTATTCTATGCAAAATCCTATTCTTGCTGGAGCTTCATTTTCACCCTTTGCTCCTTTCAGACCTCTACTTCAAATTAATAAGCCATAATATTAGTTAGGGGTAGGGTCTGTTCTGCTCCTAAACATTTCAAAATGCATAGGTTTTACCTTAAGCAAAATCTACCCATTTTAAAAAATCTCACAAAGATTATAGTGAATCGATATGATAATTATATAGTTAAGTATATAGTCAAAGTCACTTGAACGCGTAGAAGAATATAATAAATAACAGCAGCCAGATGAATAAAAATTAATTTGTGCTAGGTGGTAGTTCAATTCAGTTATATAGACACGGCAGGAGTGGGAGACATGAACATTACCAAATACTTTGATTATATTATTACAAATTAGTGGTGTTCCTGCTCTATGCACAGCTGTTAGTTTAATAGTTTTTGACACCGAACATAAACAATCAACAAGCACCGATTCATCCCTTCAGTGCCCTACAGCTTCAGGATTCAGCATTAGAATTAGCAGATACAACAATCATAAATTGAATTTTTCTAATGTGTTTGAAAATCCCATTGAGGCAAAGAATTCCAGTCGAATTTCGTCAGTCAAGCTTTAGCTAAATTGAATTTTTATTCAACTCTTTTTTAACCCGAGTCAGACCACTTATTATCCTCAGTGTTGAAAAAGTAGCAATGAGGAAAATGGTTAATTAATAAATATATTTGTTGGACGAGTGATTGGCATGATTTATCCATGCGCAGCATGGGAAAAAATTCGCGTGAATTTCAATTTTTGTTCTCTCTTAATTAAGTCATTTGCTAATTAATTTCATTGCATTATAAAACATAATATTAAACTTTATCTTACTCTTTTGTCATATAGTCAATTTTTGGTACGTCAAGGCATTAGCATGGTAATTATGACAAAATAATTAAGACGTAATACATATTTTACATTTTAAAATTTATTCATGTGCAGTGTAACGTAATCAAGGGAAAAAATTCACGTGAATTTCAATTTTTGTTCTCTCTTAATTAAGTCATTTACTAATTAATTTCATTGCATTATAAAACATAATATTAAACTTTATCTCACTCTTTTGTCATATGGTCAATTTTTGGTACGTCCAGGCATTAGCATGGTAATTAAGACAAAATAATTAAGATATAATACATATTTTACATTTTAAAATTGGTTAAAAATTTTTCTTACATATCTTAAATTTTTAAGTATCTAATAATACATCTGAACTTAGCAAACTTATATTTATTATCCTCTTAAACTTGATAAAAATAACATATTACCTCTTAAACTTAATAAATGTATACTTATTATTATTCGAAAAAATTTCAAGTCAATTTTTATTTACCAATATGTGTCATTTAAAGAGTAACAGATTATTTTGATTAAGTTAAGAAAGTAATAAATCATTTTTATTAAGTTTATATGAGTTATAAATTAAGTCATTAAAAAATATAAGGGATATAGAAAATATTTTTATATAATTTTAAAATATAAAATATGTATTATATGATAATAATTAATTACTGATTACTTCTTGATTTTCAAGAGATGCAAAAACCGCCGTAACTTTAATAAGAATATCATTCTAATATATTAGAAGATTTTGAAATTTAATTTTTTAAAAAATAAATAATAATACTTAAATTGAGAATCGGAACTGAGATATCGCCACCGATATTTTCAGGTCGCAGCACATAGCTTAGAGTTTTCTTGACTCTCGTATTATATATGATTTTTCTATATATATTATAATATTAGATAATTATAGCGGTTCCCTGAAATTAATAAACAACGAAGAACAAACCAACTCTTCTTTTCTTAATTCATCTCCTTATAAACTATTCCAACAAAATTTTCCCCAAGAAAACATACAACATTTTTCCATTCTATTCTCAAATTACGTGGCGCCATCAGTGCCGTAGATTCTATCGACAAAGCCAATATATAGGTAGCTAGTTCTCATCTCTCTTCTTAATTACTTAATTAAGATTAAGCGAACTGTATTAAAAAATTGAGTAAGTGAAAAATGTTCCTTTTTTTTTGTTTAAATTTTAGTGCTAGAGTTGGTTTTGTATGATTTGGAATATTATTCATTTCTTTTTAATGAATTCAATGGACTGATCTGTGGTATTTTTCAAAAAAGAAAATGAAAAAAATGCAGGTACTCAGTTGAGCAAAATCTCAACTACTACTCTTCTCTCTCTACAAACAACTAGGCGAAAGCGTTGAATTCGTGTTTTGGAGATCGGTTGAGAGGTGTTTGTCTTGTTTTAATAAGAATTATTCAAAACCTAAGCCGAGTTTTCAATCTCTAAGCGTGGGAAACCAAAATGAAGGCTCTGTCTAGGCAATGGTTATCTGCGTGAACAACTTCTACAGCTAAACCAGACACACACACACGCAGAAGATATTTAGAAATTAACTCACCGGAAAATGTTGAAGTCGCCGTCGTCGTTTGGCGGAAGCAGCTCCAGACTTTCTGATTACAGCCGTACATTTGAATTGCCGGATGATTATGAGGATAGCGGAGCCGCAAGCGACTATGAAGTCGGCGGTGCAATGTTGCCGATGTTCCTCAACGACCTGAGAAGGAACAACGCGCAAGACTTAGTTGAGGTCACGCTTGAGCTCGACAATGATTCCATCTTTGTTTGCAGTGTTAAACCGAATCTTACCTCGGCGACGACATCCGATGCCGGCGATGGAATTGAAGGTAATGCGAGGGGGACATTGGAGAGAAGTTCATCGGCGACGTCGAGAATTCGCCGGACGTTCGGTTGGCTGAGGTCTAGATCATCGAGAACAAGTTCATCGGAGATTGAGGACAGAACAATTTCGGCGAGAGATGCGAGAAAAATCAAAGCAAAACTTGAAAGGAACAGGTCGGGAGCGCAAAGAGCGCTAAAAGGACTGAGGTTTATAAGTAAAACTACAGGAGCAACTGAGGGGGATGAGTTGTGGAGTCGAGTTGAGTCGCGATTTGACTCGCTTGCTAAAGATGGATTGCTTGCTAGAGAAGATTTTGGGGAGTGCGTAGGTAACCGAGTCATACATATCCTTTACTCCTCATCTTTAATTTTTTTTAAAATTATTATCAGTTCAAATGAAGTTTTTGAAGTACGTTGTCATGTTGAAAGGAATGGTGGATTCAAAGGAGTTTGCCGTGTGTATATTTGATGCATTAGCAAGGAGAAAAAGACGAAGAATATCGAAAATAAACAAAGAAGAACTCCATGATTTCTGGTTGCAGATTACAGATCAGAGCTTTGACGCGCGTCTTCAAATTTTCTTTGAAATGTAAGTCTTTGATTGTTTTGTTCTACAAAATCAATGGTCGTTTCAATTTGCCAATAGCAAGTTGGTGGTTTCCCATGAGAAAATCCTTGCCTATCCACAAAGCGTGTAGAATATTGCTCCATTTGTCTTATATTCGTAGAAACACTGTTAATTTGACAAAAATTAAAAAAATTAGTTAATTTAATTAAAAATTTAAATTTACATGCATTTTTATTATATTCTTAATAATTATGTTAAGAAATTAATGAAGAGTAGTTAATACAAATAAAAAAATAGTATTTAATAAGTAATAATATTAAATGTAAGTAAATATAGATTTAACAAATTAATTGATTTATTAAAATAATAAGTATATTATAATTTAAAATTAATGAAAAAAATATACTTATCAATATGAGACTGAGTATCACTTTATTATTAATTATTACAGTGATTTTTTTTATTAATAATTACTTTTTAAATATCTTTATTAAATCGGCAACACTCCATTAATTTGATATATAAATTTTTAAAATTTTAATTTAGGGATGGAAAAACTTACGAATCAGCTATAAATTTTATCATAGAAATTCCGTAGCTTTTTATTTTCACAATTAATTAACTAGATAACCAATGCAGTAAAATTTTCTAACCTGTGAAGACTAAAGATGATCTTTTAATGCTTTTCAGGGTTGATAGTAACGAAGACGGAAGAATTACGAGGGAAGAAGTGCAGGAGGTAACTTCTGCTTTAAATTTTCATTTATTGTATTCTTGTTAAATCAATAATCTAGTCTTTGACTAAAAGGAAACTTCAAAGGTCTAAGCTTAGTAGATGAATGAATTATACTTATGACTGATTAAATTTTATCATTATAATGTTATTTATAATTAATTTATAAAAAAATACAAATTTAATATTAAAAATTATTACGTGAAAAGATAGATAAATTAAGAAACATTTTAAAAATAATATGTAGATAAAAAATAAGCGTCACGTTAACATATATTAATTATTGATAAAATTAATTTGATAATTTGATGGCACATGTTAACGTGAAATTTATTTTCTATAATGCTGTGTAGCTTGTGAATATTCCTTCACTTATATGTATTTCTATATATTACCTCTCAATATTAAATTTGAATTCATTTTGATAAATATTACTTTTTATAAATATTCATTAAAAGAAATTTAGCGCGACTGTTACCACAATATTATAATATTCAAAATTTAATAATCAAGCATGAAATTTACTCCTTAGTTAATTATGAATTTTAGCCCTCTAATATAAAGATACAGTACAAATTCATAATTGCAATTTAACGTGTAACTCCAAAATTGATTACGCTTGTCATTACATGATTAGACCAAATTGGAATGATATTAAAAAAATCTACGCGTTGCGCACCAACCATTCATAAACGATGCCAATTATGATCACACGCAAATAATAATAATAATAATATCAACTCGTTTAACTTGCAAAACTATGTTAATATTTCTTTCTTTTTTAATAATCGTTAATTTTGTTTTGATCGCAGCTTATAATGTTGAGTGCCTCGGCGAACAAATTGTCGAAACTCAAAGAACAAGCAGAAGAATACGCATCACTGATAATGGAAGAACTAGATCCTGAAAATCTTGGATATATTGAGGTAAAATTCCATTCCTAATAATTCAATTAATTCATTTAGCTTACTGTCACTGTCTTTATTCGAGGCACTTGGGATGCATTTTAAGCTACAAAAGGCTCCAAATAGAAAAGGTCCAAATCTGAACTCTAGTAACCTGTCTACGTAACTTCTTGGACTAAACATTATGAATGCCACGACCCACAAGAAAAAGGAACCAGAGAAGTCTTCCTGGCATTCTCTAAAAGCTTCCTTTTTGACTTCCATGCAAACCAAGAAATAAAAATTGATTCTTTTTAATCGGTGGTTATGAAGTCAAAATCGCACACATCCTTTCAGTCCTTTTTCCCAACAAAATAGAAAACTCAGATTTTGGGTTACCTGTGGGGTTTTCACCTTTTGTTTTTTCTTTTTTCTTCCATTCATAGTTTTCCCTACGTACGCTTTTTTTGTTAAATATGGAGTATAACTTCAATTTTTCTACCCAAATTTGTATCTTAGTGGTTCAAATGATCTATCAAATGCACGCAATTGCGTTTCTTAATTGAGATTTTGTTTAATAGAACTCTAATTTTTTTTTATTAAACCCTTAATAAATATGAAAAGTTAGCATATATTTTAATTTTATATTCATATGTCGCGCGCAAGGTTTGAGAAAATGCATATTTTATGTCTCGATCAAAGAAATTTTCAAAGTTGGATAACTTAAGCGAGAATTGCCTTTTTTTTTTTTTGCTTTTTTTCAGAATTTTATTTTACGCTATATCGTCAAGATTTTTTTTTTTTTTTTGCCGTCAATAAGGGTTCAATAAATTAAAAATTAGAGATTTAATGTTTGAGCTGAATGAGAGTTGAGGGACTCCATCCCACTAGCCAAAAATGCATTTTTCCAGAAAAGTTTTAATTTAAGGATGAATTTATTAGATTAAGAACTGAGGTCAACTATACAAACTGAGGATGATTTCATCCATTAATGGGCTAAACCTACTGTGCACTTCACTTCATGGTGCACTCTATTTTTTTAGCCATTAATTATCAGTTTAGACGACTAAAATAGGGTGCAATATATGGGTTCTCCCGTTAATGGCAAAGTTACATGCTCTACAAATGTAAAAGTTTTGTTCTTGTACTTTTAACAGTTATGGCAGTTAGAGACACTTCTTCTACAAAGGGACATATACATGAACTACAGCAGACCATTAAGCACGACAAGTGTAGGCCGGAGTCAAAATATAAGTTCATACAGACCCCAGATTTTAATGCGTGGGCTGAGCTTTAAACTGAGGTGTCTAATTCTAGAGAACTGGCAAAGAAGTTTCATGTTAATGCTATGGATATTGGCCATGACTTGGCTATTCTCTTGGAAATTCTACCAATATAAGAATAGAGCAGCATTCCAATCAATGGGCTACTGCTTATGTGTTGCTAAGGGTGCTGCGGAGACTGTCAAGCTCAAC
This sequence comes from Hura crepitans, assembly GCA_948208565.1. Lineage (NCBI taxonomy): Eukaryota > Viridiplantae > Streptophyta > Magnoliopsida > Malpighiales > Euphorbiaceae > Hura > Hura crepitans. The sequence continues at coordinate 2,005 of CANXYI011117553.1, read as the reverse complement.
ATGGCTCTAATTCTTTTACCCGTTTGTCGAAAAACCCTCACTTGGCTGCGGTCCTCTAGAGCAAGGTCATGTATTCCTTTCGATGACAACATCAATTTCCACAAGGTAAGAACAGTTCCTACTCAATTGCTACATCAAATCTATCATTTTGATTCTTAGTCCTAAAGCAACCAATGTTCATTTTATCAAATTGGATATGGACTCGATAATTGCGACAGAATGCAGTGAAAATTACAATGTGATAGAACAGAAATTCGGGAGGAAATGGATTGAGAAATTTTTCCAATGAATTCTGGTATAATCCATACAACATTCAGAGACTAGCAGCTGGAAAAAATAGTCTAATTTTGTGCATGTTCTTCTGTTCTGATTTTGTAGATAATTGCATTTGCAATAGCCATTGGAGTCATCCTTCATGCAGGAAACCATTTGCTTTGTGACTTTCCCCGTCTGATACACTCGCCTCCAGATAAATTTGCCTTGATAGCATCTGATTTCCATAATAAGAAACCTACATATGAAGATTTATTGAGTGGTGTTGAAGGTGTTACTGGGATTTTAATGGTGGTACTGATGGCTATAGCATTCACCCTAGCGACCCGCCAGTTCCGGAGGAATGTGGTAAAACTGCCAACACCTTTAAACAGATTAACGGGTTTCAATGCATTCTGGTACTCTCATCATCTACTTGGTGCTGTATATGTTTTGCTGCTTGTCCATGGAACCTTCTTATACTTGGCCCACGGCTGGCGTCAGAAAACAGTAAGAATCTTTGAATAGAGAAATCGATTTTGGACTATAGATTTTTCCTTCAGAAACTATAACCGAGTGCTTTTTCAATTTTTTCAGACATGGCTGTATATCTCTGCTCCCTTATTACTTTATGCAGCAGAACGGAGTCTGCGAACATTTAGATCAGAGCATTATTCTGTCAAAATATTGAAGGTACATTCGATTTGATTATAAACTGTGAAAGCTTGATCCTTAGATCAAACTATTGATTAGCTACAACGAAAGTCTGATATGAGCTACTTGATCTTCAAAGGTAACTGTTCTACCAGGAAACGTCTTCAGCTTGATGATGTCCAAACCACAAGGCTTTAAGTACAAAAGTGGGCAGTATATATTCCTACAATGCCCGGCAATTTCCCCCTTTGAATGGTGAGTTTCTTTTTCTTTTTTCTTTTTTTTTTTCCATACACAAATTTAGTTTCTATTCATAGCCAATCCATCATGTTTCAAATACAAGCTTTTAAGCACAGAATTAACTAATAATCCTGTACAGGCACCCATTTTCTATAACCTCGGCACCAGGAGATGACTATCTCAGTGTTCATATTCGGATAGTGGGAGACTGGACACAGGAGTTGAAGAGAGTTTTCACTGAGGTAAATGATTCATCTGTTATTGGTCGAGCCGCGTTTGGTCAACTCGGACAAAGAGGGTAATTACATACCAAAAAATGATATTTAGTTTTGCATTTAGATAATCAATGAAAATATTAAAGCCTAGTAATATGCAAATTGATGCAGCCAACAGAAACTATATGTTGATGGTCCATACGGGGCTCCAGCACAGGACTACCAAAATTACAATGTTTTGCTCCTCGTGGGTCTAGGAATTGGAGCCACCCCTTTCATTAGCATTCTCAGAGATCTTTTAAATAACACAAGAGCAGCTGATTATCAAACGGTAACATTCAATCTCCGGTAGCAGTTTTTGAACTTCCAAGATTTACTTTCATACTTCTTGTTGATTTTCCATATGCTTCTGGCTCAGGATTCAAACACTGAAACCAGTAGATCAGATGACAGCTCAAACAGCTATGGATCTTCAATTATAACATCAAGCAGCAAAAAGAGAACACAGAGGGCAGCAAATGCTCATTTTTACTGGGTTACAAGAGAACCTGGGTCATTCGAATGGTTTAAAGGAGTCATGGATGAAGTTGCAGAGATGGATCATAAGGTAAGGGATAAGAATTTCGAGTAATATTCATTACATT